>CM029369.1:16965719-17071931 GCA_017165825.1 Hepsetus odoe
CTTGCTGAGACTGCAAAAAAAATAAAAACGAATGAGAAAGAAGGGCGTCTCTTGTCTTTTTCCGTCACGTTGTCCTGTGAATTCACTCTAATCTTCAAAACTTTCCACTTTGCAGCAGTACCATGCTCTTCCCTCTCTGAAAACTTGTCTTCCACTTTCTCTCCCTGCTTCCACTCTTTCTGTTTGGCCTTTTCCATACCTCTTCTCACTTTTTTCTCTCTCTCTCTGTTCACTCCTACATCACTCTCCCTCTCCTCTTCCATTTCTTTGCCTCTCTCTCTCTCTCTCTCTCTCTCTCTCTCTCTCTCTCTCTCTCTCTCTCTCTGGTCTTTTTAAAGGCTGAGGGTTTATGGTTTTGTCCTGGTGTTGGTTTACCTAAACTCGCAGAGTAGCCTCTAAACTGGCAGGCTATCCCGCTATTTACTTTCCGTTGGAGGGGCGGTGTTGACCCCTGTTGCCCCCACCCCTCCTACCAGCTCTTTCCTCGCTCGCTACGTCAGCGCGCCGAGCTCCATGCAAATCGAGAGTGTTTCTGGAGCGCCATTGGCCGCTCGCTCATTTTAATCGCTGTCAAAGCGCATCATATGGCCGCCGCTTTAACGAGCTCCTCAACTCCACCAGGGAAAGGAGCTCAAATGCACTTTCAATTCACGTGGACGTGAAAGCGCAGTGGCACAAAAGCAAGCTCCGGGAGGAAAAGAACACACCGACAACAACAAAAAAGAACTCGCCAACTCATAACCACTGTTTGGATTAACTCGCTCCGGCTCCTGTTTTCTCCGGAGCGCTCATCGTCCGCGGTGCACCTGCCGGAGCGGACTGGCGCCCGAAAGTTCATGCTCTTTCTGTGCTGGCTGAGCACCCTCTAAACCACGTGAATGTATAGCATGATGATGGAAACGGACTTGCACTCCCCGGGACCCCAGACCAACACCAATCCGGGCCAGACGGGTCCCAGCGCGGGGGGCAAAGCCAACCAGGAGCGCGTGAAGCGCCCCATGAACGCCTTCATGGTGTGGTCCCGCGGGCAGCGGAGAAAGATGGCCCAGGAGAACCCCAAGATGCACAATTCGGAGATCAGCAAGCGCCTCGGTGCCGAGTGGAAGGTGATGTCCGAAGCCGAGAAGCGGCCCTTTATCGACGAGGCGAAGCGCCTGCGCGCCATGCACATGAAGGAGCACCCGGATTACAAATACCGCCCCAGGCGGAAAACCAAGACGCTGCTGAAGAAGGACAAGTACTCCTTGGCCGGCGGGCTGCTGGGCGGGACGGGCGCGGGAGCGGGCGTGGGACTCGGGGTGGGCATGAGTCCGGCCGGCGTAGGCCAGCGGCTCGAGAGCCCCGGGGGTCACGGCGGTTCGGGCGGCGCGGGCTACGCGCACATGAACGGATGGGCGAACGGCGCTTACTCGGGTCAGGTGGCCGCCGCCGCCGCCGCAGCTGCCATGATGCAGGAGGCTCAGCTGGCGTACGGGCAGCACCCGGGCAGCGGCGCGCACCACCACCACCACCACGGCCACCACCACCACCCGCACAACCCGCAGCCCATGCACCGTTACGACATGAGTGCGCTGCAGTACAGCCCCATCTCCAACTCCCAGAGCTACATGAGCGCGTCCCCGCCGGGCTACGGAGGGATTTCCTATTCGCAGCACCAGAGCTCCAGCGTGGCGTCCTCCGCAGCCATCGGCACGCTCAGCTCCCTTGTCAAATCCGAGCCCAACGGCAGCCCCCCGGTGAGCAGCCACTCCAGAGGCCCGTGCCCCGGAGACTTGCGGGAGATGATAAGCATGTACTTACCGAGCGGGGAGTCCGGGGACCCGTCCGTTCAGAGCAGACTGCACGCCTTACCGCAGCACTACCAGAGCACGGCGGCCGGAGTAAACGGGACTGTGCCGCTGACGCACATCTGAAATGGTCCAACATGCTGGGGGTAAAAAAAAAAAAAAGCGCGTCCACACTTACACACACGCACACACACACACACACACACACACACACACACACCCACATCACCAAATATTTACCTCTTTTTAGATGGCCATTTAAACTACTTTTTTGTATAAAACGTTTTATGATGGTCTTGTAATTGAAGGTAAAATATTGTTTCGATTGCAGTTCAGAGGGAAAAAAGACAAGAACTGCTCATATTTGTCACTTAAAGATTTTTTTTAAAAATCATCCATATTCATCTTTACTACACTGTCCAGCATTTCATACTGAAACTTATCCTGGCCATGCCAAAGCATAAGAAAAGGAAAAACACGAATACGTTCCCACTGACTCAGTATTTTATTTCAAATAATTGAAATTCTTTGTGTAAATTCATTTTTTTTTAAAGTCGCATCTAACCCAACTTGGAGAAGCCGGAAAAATTGTTTCTGAGAGTTTATAAAGAGTTTCCTGCATAGTACATTTACCAAAACATTTGTATACGTGAATCTATGTACCCGAATGATGCTGTAATATTTCCTGTAAATTGTGAATAAGTTTTAATATTTCAGAAGACTGGCACGTAACTGCTGCTGTATATAATTTATGAAATGCATTCCTGCCAGTTTCACACCCTGACTTTGCGCTGATCCATTGTCTAAATAAAATTTGGAAGAATGTTACTCTGCTTGTAAAATGTGTTAGTTATTATTTTGTTCATCACACTGTGTTATTAATATTTTCATTAATATCTACATGATCATTTAAGGGCGAACGTGCTGACAATCTCTTAATAAGACTGCTTCCTCCAACTCAACACTGCATTAAACGCACACATATTTAACAAAACGTGTGAGCCATTTAAATGATGATCGGGGTTATTTTATGAAGGAGCGCTTTTGGAAGAGGACTTCCTGTTTAGACTAAATTTTACAGTAAGAAATACGTCTCCAAGAAATGGGAAACAATTTGTTTCATAAAAAGAAAACTATATATTTTTTCGTATTATAATTATTGCTTTATAAAATAATCTATAGGTTGGGTTAGCATTATAACATCTTTTAAAAATGCATTTACTTCAATTAAAAAATAGTTGTTTTGGTATTAATTATTAGTAAAGAAGAACATTACTATTGCGGTCACTGCAGAAATATTTATTCCTAAAAAGTTTTTCTGTCTCACACCAGCTTGTTTATTGCAGATTTAAAAGAATATGATTTGTAAGACAGCAGCACCAGGTCTGGAGTTGTATTAATCTGTGCCTCTCATTTGAACACACAAAATGATTTATTGAAATGTATGAGAAGACGTTTAACAACAGTAAATACACACACATCGTTTTCAGCTCCCCAAGGTCAGATCAATGACCGCAGTTGCATGAACTTCCTGTGTTCACCATCATTTTATACTACAAATGTCTAAAACTAAACACTGAAATACTGCTTTGCTTGTTTTATTTTAATAACTGATAAAGAGCAAAAAATAATAAAAAGACAAACACACTGAACCTTTAAATGAATGGTTATTTTTAAGTGGGCCTTATTTTAAACGAGTCTCCAAAAAGGTAGTTAACATTTCTGTTTTTGACTTAAATCTTGTTGAACGTGTTTTTATTTTGCAGGCTTAAAGAAAGGGGTTTGTTTGCTTTAATAATTACAGTTACTAATGTGATAAAGGTTAGGCCAGGCATAAAGCTCCGCTGTAAATTCTAGCTGAATAGGGTAAATGCTCCAGTCTGATCTGAGCTTAAGTCTACAGCCTGGGCTGTGTGAATCTTATGAGTAATCATTACTCTTTACCTTTCAGTTTGTTTGGAAGAACCTAATGCTCTGCTGTGCTCATGGCTTTTTGAGAGAATGGCGTGAATGAGAGCAGAAAGAGTTGGACAGGGTGTTTAAAGGGACGTGGGATTAGCCCGCAGAGACTGTGACCTCTGGGTCAGCAGCGAGGCAAAGTGTATTATCATCACCCTGTCAGTCCGGGCCAGCTTCAGCAACAAGTGTCAGGAGCCCGGGCTGCAGGCCCGGCGGCATTTCAGCGACTCCTCTATAGGAAACACACACACACACACACACACACACACACACGATCAAATACCATTTGGGTCATATACTATTTACAAATAGTATTAGGGCAGGAGAAGAGACAGTGCTCAGACGGGTAAATAATCAGAGAAATCTGAACCGCCAACAATCATAAACAATTAATTAGCAAGTAATTTGATCCCCGAAGAGCTTAAAATTCGTCCACCATATTTTTCAACCGACATTTTTGTACATATTGTACACCTAGAAGGTCTGTAGCAGAAAGTACATGGTATAATAGTACATCGACCTATAAAATAGTAAATATTATATAGAACCTTATATAGAATATCTAAAGTATAACGATTCTTAACAATAAAAGGCATAAAGGGGCCTTGGATCCATGCCATTGGTATAAATATTGGCTATTTTATAAGAGGTCCTATAAACCAACCAAAGTGCTTATTTCCTAGAACCACAATCTCAGGAAATGCACTGTTTAGATCACTTGATTTTAAGAGTGTACACGTCTTTCTTATTGTGGACTAATATTTTCTTATTGTAGCTGTTCTCGCTTATAAACTCCTGTCAATTTAAACAGTTTTTTGTCCGAAAATGATGACCAAGTAGCCAAAACTGTAATGAGGGTCCACATACAGGCCTCCACTTCCCCCCTCTTATCACCCGAGGTAAGGGATTGCCCACTCGGCAGCTATTTGTGTTTTTATCTGCCCATGAAAAGCTACACGGATTAGCGCTGAAAACACAGAAGGCGGAGTGCAAGTCACGGCACGTTGCCAGGTTAAAGGGAAAGCGTTCTGGTAAATTTAACCAAAATCATTTACCACTCCAGCAAAGAGGGGCGGCGGGAGAGTGGTCGGGTGGGGGGGTCTGAACGGGATGGGTTTGGGGTTGGCAGAGGGAGGGGTGCTGGTGAACCCCAACCAATAAATAGTCTCAGGGGCGCGATGCCCTTATCTTGTAACCACCGATATATTCAGCGTTGGGAAGCCATCAGTGGTGCTGGCTCGCTCGTAAACTCCCGATCTCTTGCACCCGCTGTCCTAAATGGGGATAATTAGCATCACTTTATCACGCCTCTGCATATTTTCTCCCTTCTCCAAAAGAGCCGGCACGCTGCTATTGGTCGCCGCTCTGTCACAGAAGATTACGGAGACAGATTGCACGGAACGAATGTGCTGAACGAGATTAGGGGGGAATAGAAATAGCAACTGGGCCAATAAATTCCTCGCGAGGGCCTTATCGTGCAATTACACGTTGACATGTTTAACAATCTTGCTGCCTCTTAATCCTGCGCCCTTCCAAGAGGAGAAGATGCTGCACCGCAATTTCTGCAGCCCGCCGCTCTGCAGCAGGCCTTTAAGCAGCACAGATGTGGGTTTGCCTGCAGAAGGCCCTTAAACACGACACAACTTGCTTCAAACTTTCATTACGCCGTTACCCCCCTCACCCTCCTGCCATGTTTTATGCTCTCGAAGCCATCCTGCGCTCTCATGTTTATGAAGGTTTGTGTTTAAAGACCTAAATATTCAGCCTCAGTCTAACAGAGCTGTGTATTGAGGATGATCACCTTCTGCAGGTTTATTTAAGAAGACTCAGAAGGCTGATCGACTGTTACCAGCATCCATCCACCTCTTTATAAAATCTAACTGTGGTGCAAGTAAACGACCAACACCAAATACTAAAACTAATACTGTAATCACGCATGTTGCTATAAATGTGGTGATATCAGGAGTCAGACACGTTTTTGTCATTTTGTCCTCATGTATCTACAAACAAACTAACTAACTAACAAACAAACAAAAAGCAAAAAAACAAACAAACAAGTAAATAAACAAAGCAAGCAAGCCATGTAAAGCAGTGTAGTGGCGTTCAGTTGTACAAGTTTATGAGTTTATTATGCATTGAGGAACTGGTCAGTGCACAATGAATATTTATAAAGAGGTCGTTTAGGTTGTAATTTTCCAATTCTAAATGTCCTCTTTTTTCTTCTTCTCGTCTCTCTCTCTCTCTCTCTCTCTCTCTCTCTCTCTCTCTCTCTCTCTCTCGTGCTGTGCAGGGGTGATTGTGAGAGACTCTGCAGGAATTTGGCAGGCCCGGAGCCCGGAGTTTGGAGAGGCGCCCCACGCTGACTCCCATTCAGCGGTCCAGCGCGCTGTGCGGTTGGGAAGTTTCAGTGAGCCGTGCACTCAATAGCTCCACAAAGCTGATTACAAGCCCCAGCGAATTCCTGAAGGAGCGGGCAGCCACACAGGTGTGCGGGAACCCGGGGCAACCCTTCACAGTAGTGACAGAGCGGGACAAAGGGGGAGGGAGTGGGGGACCACACAAAAAGCAAAATTGTCCCAGGAAGCAGGCAGGATTTTTTTTTTTCGTAGGAAAAGAGTGGGTGAGTTGAAGGAAAACAGCACCTTTTACGCTTCGGATGCCCTCCCATCTGACCGTGAACAGAAACACTTAAATAATGCCTTTATTATCCTCCTTCTCGCTCGGAGACTGCGCGATTGTGTATTGTCGTTGTGGAAAGTATAGATTACTGTCTTGCTTGAAATGACCGTGGTTTATTTGCGGCATATGTGGTCAACTAGTGATGTAACTCGTGGGTTGGGGGTTAACAACGAAATCATAAAACGCGGCGCCTAATCCATTCTCTGTGGTCCGCCAACAAATATGCATCAATGGAGCAGACAGCGTATTTAATTAAAGCGGAGTCTAACTATCAATTACTGAGGAAAAACAGAGGGTCCCCAAGGAGCGGTAATCAGCACACCAACAGTCCGCCGCTCGCTCATTACAGCAAACCGCAGCCTGGAATAATAATCACAGCGCATCTGCCTATTTCCCTCCTTTACTGGAGCTTGAATGTTGTCACTCACAAGTTTACTAACTCCAAATGTGCGCGCAGATTGCTCTATTAGTAGCTTTTGTTGGTCTGTATTAACAGTATTGAACGTCCCGGTGTGTGCGCTCCTGTTGTTGAGCGATGCAAGAAGTGAAGAAAAAGCGCAGTGATGCAAAAAATAAAGCTACACGTGAAGCTCCATACGTTTCTCTCGCTCTGTAATAGACTAGCCTGCTTTGAGCGACACTTTTCCACACGTTTGGGCCCATTGTAACGCCTGGAGCGTTTCGGTTCTGTTTAAATAATGCTACAATATCCCAATTTCTACGGCTAATTTAATTCCCCCGGTCTGCAGAACCGACAGGGGCTAATGGAGGTCAAAAGGGAACATATAATAGCCCGCAGTCAATCTTCCCACAGGACAGTCCCACTGCAGATTATAAATACAAGCTGAGATTTTGTTTTTACTGAATAAAATCATATATGCGCTAAACACCGTAGATCTAGTGAGATCTTGAGTTCCCTGCGCGTGTTCTCAGGCCTGCCTTCAGGAAAATGCCGTTAATCCGTTTTAGCTTTGGCCTCACCTGGGTCCTGTCACCCCCGCCATCCCAGTGTGATTAGGGGACAAAAGCGCGCTCCCAGTCCGGCTACGGTAGTCAATCAACCACAGCGGACTATGCTAATTGAGGGGAAAGGCGAGAGGATGGCGAACAGTGATCCCGATTGTTCGGCAAATTTCACAGCTCAGCGCAGCTGCAGCGCTACTGCCACCCCCCCCTACACACACACACACACACACACACACTCACACTCACACACACACACTCCCTTTACCTCAAACACTACTGTAAGACGCAATACATTAATACCAGGCGTGCAGAGTATGTACGGAGTAAAGAGAAACGCGCGGAGCTCCGAGCCGGACTACTTTAGCGCTTTAGTCTCTGAGGCGCTGCGGAGCTGTCCAGGTGCTGAAATCCCACCTCCGCGTTGTCTTCACTTTTACACCCGACGAGCCTGCGAGGAGAGATCTGAGGAAAAAAGTAAACGAAGCGCTCAGATCCGCGATGAACGTGCTTGAAATTCCTTTTTGAATTATGTTTTTTCTTTCTTTTCCTTTATATTTATAGAACACCGTGAGCTTTCACCAAAGGCAAATTTATTAGCCGGCCGCCCCTCAACGTATAGTAGACCTTGCACAAAACGCATGTATTGTTATCTGTCTCGGTAGAATGAATACAAGTATTATGGATCATCGAATAATATGCTGCACTTTGAGTAAGTCCTGTTTTCTCCCCAGTTTCAGATGATGCCTTCTAGTGTAACGTGGTCCTGAATGAGCCAAAAGAAACGTACATCAATAGACTACATTTTTAGTGTTAGACTGAAAGAAATGAATGAATGTCCTCTATGGCTATGCACATTACTGCCCATAAAAAACATTAAAGGTGATAAATATGGCTATTTGGAGCAGCGCCATAGAAGCACTACTTTTAAAGGATGTTTCTTTATAGAACTGTTTTGTTAAAGAGATGTCGGTTAAAATAACCCTTTTAAGGCTAGAGAATTTCTTTTTTCTTTTTTTTTTTTGCGTAATGGAAAGGTCCTGTACCAATCAAAGGTTCTCCTGTGCATCTAGGTCGAGAACTGATTATGAATCGTTATATTTAAAAACATATTCTGTCTAAACCCAAGGTCTCATTTACCAAAAAACAACCAAAAAACACCTTTTTTCCTCATATGGTCTGATAATATCCCCCACTGCTTAGAGAATCATTCTAAAGTAAATAAGAAATAAGAAATTCTCATTTCGCTTGCCTTTATAATTTAAAAACAGTGTTTACTGATATAAGATGATGTGTGGCTCTCTGCCATTTCACAGTTTCAGTTTAAAATCAAACAAGAGTAAACAAAAATGGTCTAGCCTATAAACAGACCGAATGACAACTGTAAATGACTTTTTCCTCATATCTAGTCTGACCCATCTCACAACATAAACTTCTGCTCAGCAGGGTTCAGCAAATGGGTTTTTGAATGTTTTGTTGTGTTAGGGCCCCACTGCGTCTCTGTATTTTCTGATAGGGGGTAAACTTTAGTTGCGTCTGATTGTGTTGTGCTTTTACATCTAAAAGAGGGAGAGAGATGGAGAAAAACAACAATAAAAGACGTTGATGTTTATGGATTGGTCATTGATTTTGTGGTGTCCATCTTTGTGGGTTCACTTCTAAAAAAAGGGGGGGGCATGTAGACAAGTGGAGGAGACGTGGAGTGAAGCACAGGCTGGTGGAGTCCACGTGGACAGTAGATGACAGCAGGAGCACCTGCCCTGAGGACTGTGGGGTGGGTGGAGGGCAGAAGAGTAGGGGATGATAATGACACACCCCACTGAGTGTTATTACTTAAAGACTGTGCAGGGATGAAGTGACATTGTAATGGGAGGGTACTTTACACCCAGATTTTCAAGGCACCAACTGAGTACTCTTGCTTTCTCAGCTTACCTCAGTTCCATTTCCTTTTTGTCTCCTTTCTCTCTCTCTCTCTCTCTCTCTCTCCCTCACTCAGTTTGAGTTTCTCAGACTCTAGTTTCTCTTTTTCTTTCTTCACCTTTTCTATCTCTGTCTGTCTCTTTCCTTCTCCCTTTTTGTTCTGAGGACATGCATGCACAGTAGACACAGTAGTCTCTGGCAGAGCGCACAGAAATTCAGAGAATGATTTTTGTTCTGTCAGTGATGTTTAAAAGAGACGGAATGTGTCTATGTTACAGCTCCAACACCCAGCATTCCACCTCCGCACAGCCTCAAACATATTTTTCATCTGGCTGAGCTGACACAACAAATATGCATGTCGGGGGAAAGTTTAGAGTTATTCAACAAGATTCATTCCACTATGTCTGTGCAGTGAATTTGATTAAATAATTTGTGCAGAGTAACACAAATGAAGATGTGGCAGCTGTGTATTTACATTAATATGCCATAAGTAAAATATCGTGTCATTGTGTGCCATCTTGTTTGGCCTAGTGTTGAACTTTTGTATTTCATGTGCTAATTTAGCCCACACAGTGTGATTTTCAGATTTAAGCAAAAATCATATTCTGAGGTATTAAACCAAATTAGGGTCAGTAGGGAGAACTTGGGCCTATCCCAGCACTCATAGGGCAAATGAGTAACATAGGGCAAAAATCCTGGACAGGTCACTTCTCCAGTCCACCCAGATCTGAATCTAGGCTGGGACAGAATGTTCTTGCTGTGAGGAAACAGCACTCACCACTGCACCACCAGGTTACCCATGAATTCATAAATAAATATTGCTAATATAATATAATTACCCCAAAATTGGCCATTAGATAATTTAGCAGCAAAAAATTGGAATTGGGTATAAAAATCTATGAGTGAATCACCTCTAGTTTGTGTGCAAGTGGTCTCTGGTTTGCAGTGGCCACCTCCTGGAGAGTGTAAGGCTGCACTCACAGTGTGTGTAATAAGTAGTTTCCTGCCTAATTGTTTCTGGTCTTATGCATGGGGGACTCCCTGGGTTCACACACAAAGGCTCGTTAGTTCTGCTGGTCATTTTCCACTTGGACTTGGACTTAGAGAGTCCAAGCAAATCAGACTGACCAGCCATCCTTCAGCAAGTATTAAACTGAGTGTGTGTGTGTGTGTGTGTGTGTGTGTGTTTTAGGGACAGAAAGAGAGTGAGTTAAAGAAAGAGGAAGAGACAGAGAGAGAGAGAGATGCAAAGTACAGAACTGCACACATTTTTTTTAATTAAAAAACTGATCAGAACAAACTGCAGCAGAACACGAAACCTAAATTAGCATAGACGCTTAAGTTTGTTAGTTAGCTTTGCTGTTTCTCAGAGACTTTTTTAACAATTCTTTTGGTTAGCATTTAGTAATCAAAACAAGACTTTTGGCTGATCTTTTAGCTGTCCAGATGTTGTCTTGAATAATTTAGTGAAATTAAACCCATTAAAGAGTTAGTAATTAAATATTAAAAACCTAGATGGGTAAAAGTGCTTTATTGTCTTTAAATACTTTCTTGAGTCACCAGAAATGATGTTTTGTTAACTTGACTAGTAGATAACATGCATGACTCTTTTAAGAGATGGAAAATGAATTTTAATAAATTACTTAACTTATTTGGATAACAAAATTCAAAAATGTAATTGAATGTAATGAAATTTGATCAAATATGTGCTGAAAATCCATTAAACATTTAACATTTAAACATTCAAACATTAATATATAAACTAATATGTGGTCTAGTATGTTGTTCTTTACCATCATGTTTCTTTTCTTTAATATTTTTTCCTTGAGCTAAACGAACAGACACAGGTTTACATATTCAGAATAGAGTCAACTGTATTATTTATTCAGCATCTATGTAAATCTGTGTGATTATAAAATGTGCCAATATGTATTATATAAAGTTAATTTAAATACAAACCCTTTTCAGAGAAGCACATTTCAGCACATTTGTAAGAACATTGTTTTTTGTTAAATTTAACATACTGGGGAAGAAATCAGACAAATCAGCAAATAGAATAAAATTAACTATTTCACTAAAAAGCCATATTTAATTGAGTTCTTTGTAAAGTGTGCACATAGAAAATCAATAAAACATATCATTTTAATGTCATTTGTCATTTAAAAACAAGAGAAAACATTTAAATGGATGTTTTCCTGATACTGTAGGTACCCCTGTGTTTTTACAAAGTAAGAGCATTTTATCCTGGATAATGTAGAAAAAACATATGTGTGAGTAGACTCACACATGCTGCTCCCCTTTCACACACGCGTCTTATTACTTTGGTGAAAATGCTACTTATTATGGCCCATTACCAGTGTTGAATCACACACCCACTGCTCTTCATGGGCTTCATTGTTGGCTTCTTATGAATCAGCCCAAACATATCGCACTGACCCAGCACCTTTAATGTGGATAGAACAAAGAGAGAGTGATGTTGCTGCCACTGGGATTGACCTTAGATAAACACGTA
Organism: Hepsetus odoe; assembly: GCA_017165825.1. Classification (NCBI taxonomy): domain Eukaryota; kingdom Metazoa; phylum Chordata; class Actinopteri; order Characiformes; family Hepsetidae; genus Hepsetus; species Hepsetus odoe. The sequence continues at coordinate 16,977,540 of CM029369.1, forward strand.
GATGGTTGTGATACAGCCAGCTCAGTGAGCATGGCTGCTGGGTTAAAGCTGCAGCGCTCCCCTGGTTCCTGAGCTGCTAATGTGGCAACGTTTCTCAGCAGGGTTAAAGAGAAACTGTCAATCCTCGCTGAGGCACCCAGCCAACAGCCGACACACAAGCCAAAACAGCTAATCCCTTTAGAGCGGTAGGCAAGAAATCTTTCACGTATATGCTATACTCCTTATGCAAACAAAAATAAATGCACAATTCAAAATATATATATACACACACACACACACACACACACACACACACACACACACACACACACACACACTCTTGCTCTGTCTCTTTCACTTTCTCTCTTACGCACACTGCATACACACCCACAGGATCAGTGGTATCGCTGTGGTATGTGATTATTCTAAGTAGAAGAGATTAGGTTAATGAGGGGTCAAGAGGTGACGATAAAAAACAGCGAGTGTGTTTCTTCTGGGTGTCACTGATAGCTCTTACTACTGCTGACCCTTGAACTCACTTACAGTCCCAGATCAAAAGACAAACACACGCACACACGCACGCACACACACACACACACACACACACACACACACACACACACAAATTACAACCTGATTTGCAACCAATGATTTTGTAATGGATAGCTGAAATATATCTCTCACTGATAAAGCTAAAGAGGAACTATTTGTAATAGCGGTCTTTATGTACAAATAAATTTGATGAGATGACAAAGTTTGAGTGTGGTCAATATGTATTAGATGGATTTCCTAAACAAATTAATCTAGTGACCCCCACATTGCTTGATTTCTTGTTCTTTCTGTCACTTTACTCTTTATTCGTTAGTCTGTTGTAATTTAAATTGGGAGAAAAGACACTTGAGTTAGTTAAAACCTTTCTGTTTTTACTCTCTTCATTATAAACCTTTAAAACTAACTGTTTTTCAAGGTGCTTAAGTAATGACAATGGTTTAGCAAAAGTCAAAGACCACTCTTCGTTTTCTTTAAGTTCTATTTTAAAAAGCTATTGAGTTTCATATGCAGTGTCAAAAAACCTGAAACCACTACATGCATTTAATTTTTACTTTTCATTCTTTCAAGCCTTTACCAATCAGTTACAGCTGTGTCCTCCCAAACCTCTCAACGATTATTGTTGTAGGGGAGACCTTAAAGAGGCAGCAATATTCATACAAGCAGCTAACCAAACACTAGGCTTTCACAATTCTTTCTCATGCCCATCAACAATTGCTAAATGAGCTCTTTCTGAGGAGATTAGATAAAAGAAAATCAATTTGCCTAAAGAACAGGAAAGGTGGGTTCCCTTGTGGTGCAACAATCTAAGCACTGGCCCTAATTCTATTAGAGGGTAGGGTTTCCCTGACTCTTCCCCAGTCACTTAGTCAGCCTAAGTGTCTGTTAGCTGATGTAATAGAACTGCCAAAGTTATCGGCCTCCTAATAGTGGGTTTTCCAGTGGTATTTACAGTAGCTTGATGCGGTGATACTTGATGATTCAAAGAAAGCAAAAATGTTTGCACGGAGCCCCTCACTCAGAGAAAGTCCTGACATTGTGCATAGTGACCTTAGGCTCATGTACAACTGCTCCACAGCATCCAGTTCTATTGGCAGTTCTTTTAATGAAGATTATGCAGGTTATATGTGATCAACTGAACATCTTTGTCATTAATAGGCGGACATTACGGTAGCTGAATCTACTAATTAGAAGGTCCATCTGGACAGTAGCATGAAAGTAGCAAGACTGTGGTTAAAGAGAAATGCCTCTTCTGTTGCCCCTCTGTTTCATCACTAACATCCCTACCAAACCTGGAAAACACACACTCATACTGGAGCACATGCATCACTTGCAGAACTAATCCACCTTTTCCGCATCTCAATCCAGTGACCTTACTTTTCCATTCAGTGCACTCAAAAGTGGCTCCATCTTCAGATGTCTCCATTGCCACAAACACTACTAAGCTAAGATCCTGTAATGTTTGTAGTTCTGTAGTTCTCTCGCCCAACCTTACTTGAAAGGAGTAGATCAATTTCTAATAAACTTCTCCAATAGCACAGTTTTGCCTTTCAATGGCTTCTTTGAAAGGCTCCAGTTAGCATTTAGCAAGAGAGATGGCAAGTGAAGGATGATTACAAAGATGTACATTCCTGAAGGTCACCATTCAGGCATAATAAACAGAGCATTGAAACTCCACCTGAGCTCACATCCCTTTCACTAACTCAGTCTACATTTGGGTGTGCTTATGAATACTTATTGATCTGAAGATAATTGTCCTGTCTGATCGTTATATTTTAGAAAGAGGAAAGTAGACCCTGCGTCCCTTTTAAATATAATTGAAATATTGGAAATTCTGTGTGAAATTGCATCTGATATAGCAAGCCTGGATCTCTTTAAAAGTATTTAATCACATTAAAATTACTCATGTCATTATTTACTTTTTTTGATTGGTTTTGCTTAGTTTACAAAGCCTTTATCCACATATCCATCAAGTCCCTGAGGACAATCAAATTGTTCAAATTCTCCAAGTGTGAACATTTTAGTGACTTGTAACTTTTATAACACAGTGTAAACTGAAATGAAAATACACCATCAGTTTAAGCTGTAAACTTTAGCCCTTCCTTAATGCACCAGCATTTTTATGATGCACTTCTATGATTCCTTGCATCAGGCAAGTAAGTCAGTAAGTCAGAACAGTGTAACTGTTAACAGAAGTTCCACAAGCCAAGTGATTAATTTATTCATGATTTACATTGTAATCATGGGTGATATTTTAATGATGTCTTTCAATCACTGTATGGTAGTAACATGCATAAATGACTGCTGTGAATACAGCAGCATTGAGCTCATCTCTCATTCTCTCTGTTTATCACTCTGTATGATTCTTTTAATGTCAGCTTAACAGTGTCATCATAAGCACGTCAGTGGAGAGTAACATTTTAATACAGCTGAAGATGAGATGAGAAGAGCAGCTGACTTGCACAGCAATATTTTTTTTTAAAACTGCCATTACAGACTGTACTGTTTGGTGTTGAAAGTATAGGTAGAATATTTAGAGTTTTGTTATGTTTTCTGACTATAAAGCAAGGTGTTACTTCCATTCAGAGCTGTGTAATCTCAGGTGAACTGTCATAATGGGATTATAGGAATGCTGCTGTTGAACCCAGCACGGCCCCTCTCCCTGCTCACTCAAGAGAGACACACAGTTATCACACAACAGCAGATTGTTTTGAACTACTTAAATGGAAAAAAGAACGCAGCGTCTGAAGACGGATGCACTCGTGCCAGAGTGCGGCAGTGTTAAGTGCATGGTTGTTCCCGTTGTTTTATTTAGCATCTGCAGAATTCCCAGCATAGTTAAGGTGCTTTAGAAGAGGATTAACTGTTGCTGGCACCAATGAGCAAGCCTCGCAGATTTCCCTCAAGCAAGAAGAGACAAAGAAGAGAGGGAAGGAGGAGAAGAAAAAGAGGCAAAAAGGCAAAGGGAGACCACAATAACAAGTTGTATAAACAAGACCAGAGAGAGTGAGAGACAGGCAAAGGTGTAACGAGACGCAGATTATTCCTAAAGGAACACTGGAGGAGGCTGTCACTCTTTCGCCTTGTGCTATAGGGAACAATACAAGTTCTCTCACTCTCGCTCTGCCTCAGTTTCTCTCTCTATTTATCTATCTATCTCACTCTAACACTCTTTTGTAGTTCTCTGTCTTTGCTCTCTATCTCCTCTCCATCTTTCTCACTTATTTTATTTATAAAATAAAATAAATTATAAACTTATTTTAGATCCCTGTCTGTCCTTTTCCCCTCTCTCTTCTTTCACTCTCTATCATCTATCCATCTGTATTCACACTCTCATTCTCACTCTCATGTTTTTCTATCTCCTCTTGATCTCAGATCTCTCGATATCTCTCTCCCAATCCTTTTTGTCTCTCTCTTCATCTTTAAATGCAATATCCCTCTCCTATTATGTTCCAGATGCCTCTCTCCCGTTTAGTAGCTCTATTCCCCTACCGTCACTGCTGAGTTACACTCTTTGTGTAGATCAGTCACGACCTCAGACAGGGGAGCTTTTGGACACGCTGAAGTTCCACGTCTCTCTTACTGCTCGATTTTCCAACCTTGTCCTTAGGGCACTCCCTAATGATCTCTCTGCTGTTGTGTCATTTTTTAATTAGAACAGCGAGGGGCAAAGGACCCCTGCAAGCAATTATGCACTCTCTCAGACACATCATGGGAATGCTCTTTGATACTTTCATTTTGCATGAAATATTTGTGAATAAAAACCAATTACACCTGAGTGACTTGTTAGAATGCAAAAGAGCCTGATTTTAATAACATATGTGACACAAGTCTCAAATCAAGAAATCTTCATTCATCGCTAGTTTTTGTATGGACTAAATATAGTTTACGCTCTTTGAAAATGCGAGATTGCCGCTAAAGCCAGCATGTCCATGAACTATATGACAAACATGCACTATGTGACTGCACAAAACATTATTACATAGAACTGGAAATAATTTCAGTGACAGTTATGTTTGAAAATTCATAGTTTTATATGTTTTTTTATATGCATAGTTCTATTGTAGGCAAAGCATTGTATATTTTTGTCACACAGAATTTAGAATTTAACATTTCTAGAAAAGGATCCATATTCCACACCTTCATTGTATTAAATGTTTTTCAATATGAAATGAGATCTTGACATCCATTTTATGACTTTTTTTTAGGTTATGTATTTAAAACCAGTGGAATTGTTACATGAGCATTTTAACGATCACTTTTTATGCTTTGAAATGATAGAAAACTGATATTGTGATACTGCTTCATTAAGTAGACGTGCAAATATACTGTTCTCTGATTGGCCTTGTCATGTATTTTGCATCATCCATATTGAAATGCTTATAATTTCACTGTTAAAGTTTGGATGAACTGTTATAGGCTAAAGGAAAACATATATACGTGTTGGCTTTTGCTGGGTAATTATTAGTATGTTTTAAACCTTTAACAATATTTCTTTCAAATTCTTTGCTTTCAGAAAAGGAAAGTAATTTCCTGACAGACCATTTCCTGACATTTTCCTTTAAAACTTTATGATAAATTAATATGCAATACTTGTTTTCAAAAGAGCCATATGTTTTACACTTATATTTCATTGAATATACACACCTAGATGCCGCTGAGAAAGCGGGCCTGTCTTTCTCTGCCAAATGTGTTCAGCGGGGCCACTCAAGTCTCAGCAGGGATTTGAATATGCCTGCTTACTTAAGTCGATTAAAAATGAAACATATATGTGACATCTTGTTCCTTGGAGAAAGACTAACCAAGTCGTCGTGCTTATCAAGGTGATTATCTAGAGTGCAGCTAATTCCCAGGTCACTTCTTGAAGCCTCAGTTTTTGTCATATTCCATAATTTACTGTATTCAAACATTTGATTTATTAGTGTAAAACACTTACTGTAGATGTTATTATAAACGTAGTAATAGCAGATACTGCAGAGTTGATCTAAGCTGCTCTGCTGTGCCTATGATCAGGTGCTCTGTTTCAGGCGCAGCAGAAACCAGATCCAGCCTGTTCGCGGAACCGCACACAAAAGCACTTGACAGACAGCCAGATTTCCTCTCACAGCCGGACTCAGGTTTCCACGCTCTCAGTATGCTGCTTGAGAGATGGCAGGTAATGCAAGCTCAGGTGTGCTCGGGGGCGTGGCTCCTCCTTTTCCCCTCCTTGCCTTCATCACCCCAAGGCTAGTGACAAGCACGGCTCTGTTACTGCCACTTGTCCTCTACCACTGAAATAATCATCTAATCAACCAACCACCACTGCCTCCCTCCCTTCTCTAAACTGTGCCTTCATTTTGAACTGCACATTGTTTTTTCCACAAAATTATTAAATAAACATGGACTCAAATGGAGTTTTAGGATGTTTATAGCATTTGGAATGTAAAAGAAAATAGGCTGATTATGCCAAACAGCATGGCATATATTTTCCAGTAAATATACCGGAATATACTGGAAAAAAACCTGAATATACGGCTGAAAATAGGCTAAATGCACTGAATAAGATAGGGTGATCATACAGAGTCCGGTTAGTTTGAATGGAGTAAATAATCCATGTGAAGCCTAAGAGCCTTGAATCTATTTAGAACGTAAGGTGGAAAATGAGCCATGACTTTCTCTCCCTCAGCCCTTGCTCACTCCCTACTCCACTCATGTTAATATTTTTTAGCAGTACAAAGCAACAAATACAGATCCTAGTATGTTAGTAAATGGTTTCTACCCAGTGTCTCTATAATGAAGCAGCATAGAAAATCCACGGGGTATCATAATAGGAACAGCCACTATTAACTCAATTCAAAACTGGTAACCTTCTAAATCTAAGTTTATATGTTCTGACTAGGATTATGTTTTTGTGCACATAAAAGCAGAATGTTTATGACAAACCCTCAATATCTGCTGTGTAAATATGCTGAAAATAAGCTTTTGTCACTGTTAAAAGTGTTGCTGTGGGCCCTTACACCATGTTGGTGCTCACTGGAGAAATAATTGCTTTATATTTTTGATATCAATGTTCTATCAATGTTGCCCTGGAGCAGGTTAGGTGAATGACGTGAGTTGTTAAAGCGATGTAAAATAGTAAACTACTGGCATGAGAAAAATTTGCTGAGATGAGATAAATGAATGAGCGGAATCAATAAAAAGTTTAAAGTTAGCTGGCTAAGCAATTATTCTTTTTTATGAGACTCCAACCTATGAGAGCTATATGATCTCCCAATACAGCTGTCCAAAAATTCTAAAATATCTGTTTTTACTTTCCAAACAAAGACTCTATAGTATGGGGTTTGAAAGGTACAATTAAAAATGTCCAGCGTTTTTGTACTGTAATAAACTCTTATTTTCTACTCTTGTGTTTGATGTGTTTTTTCCATGCTTTGGTGTACTCTTTACCTCCAGTCTTACAAGTCTGCAGTTAACTTGATGTGTTATAATAAACCATCAGCAATGTTATTCTTTACCACATGCTTTCAGATCTCTCTAACTGGCAATTTTTACCCCATATTCTCTTAGCCTCACACCCTATGTACCCTACCCTTCTATTTTAACAATGCACCCACACACCTGTTGACAAACAAATGTACATGCCCATATCAAATGGAAAATAAAAGAACACTGCTACACATTTTATGTATGTGTCATTTGTGTGGTTAAATATGTGGGCTGAAAATCTCTCTCCTCACTTTGCTAGGTATACTGTATATATTTGAGAGGGCTCCCTCCTGGGCATGCTCTATTTTAGAGTGCCCATTTAGTCAGGCCCCCTGCCCTTCTGGCAGCTGATGGAAAAGGCAGCGGAACAATGAGCCCCCACCGCGCCTCTCTGCCTGCTCCCAGCCACCAGGAGAAGAGGAAGTAGCAGCCTCCGTGCGGCACATTATTCTGTCCCCTCGGAACCTACAGCCAGGCCAGAACCCCCCTGGGCTCGCTTGGCCCTCTAAGTGCCAAGCCAGAGACTGAGTGACATTTCCAAAGTCCTGACCTTTGTTTTTGCCATTGACTGGGAAGACGTTTGAAGGAGATGCAGTAAGTGCGCACTGCTTCACTCTTGGTGACGTATACACACATATTCAGGGACATTCACTTGCACAAGTACACACACACACAGTGCAGTACAAATTGTGCAGCATTAGGTTTGCATGTGTAGCTGCCATAGAGTTTATTGACTCACTGTCTTTTGAGAATGATATAAAAAGTAATGCAAAATAAAAATCTGGTTCCACTTGAACCAGCATGTGAGTATGGCAGCTTTTTGAGGAAGCAGTTAAATCCTGGACATATTTGTCTACTTTTGTAAAAAATAACCATCAAATAATGTCATTAGCCTGTTTGAAGTGGCCATATGTTTATTTGTCTTTTCATGGAGATGATGAATATAAGAATGATTAAGATAAGTTCTACTTAAACCATCATGTGAATAACAATACAATACCAATGCACAGTATGCTAAAGGCCTGTAATTTGGAAGGGCATCATCTCCATGAAAAGACAAATAAACGTATGGCCACTTCAAACAGGCTGATGACATTATTGGATGGTTATTTTTTTTTTACAAAAGTAGACAAATATGTCCAGGATTTAACTGCTTCCTCAAAAAGCTGCCATGGAGGCCAAATCTACACTATCATTAAGAAGCACAGAAATGCCAAAAAGTATTCTTTCAGGTTACCCAGCACATGGAGCCTCATTTAAAAAAAAAAAAAGTCCTTTTCAAGTCCATATTTAAAAGTGGAGCGACAAAAGCTCACGCGGAGTAAATGGTGTAAAGTGGCGTGAGATGCAGTGTTGATAGCTTGTGTTCGGTGTGGTTCTCAGTACCTGCCGGAGTGCTGAATGTGGAAGGCCTCATTAGTGATATAAGCTGCTGCCCAGAGCTTTGGTCAAATCAGACTCCCGCTATGAGGCCACACTCCAAGACTTGTGACATCACACGGAGTCGGACAAGTCAGAGGCACTGCTAATCGCTCGGCTTAATTGAGCGCTATGCTGAGACGCAAATTGCCTTGTGCAATCAAGGCTCATTTAAGCGTCACACCATGTGCTCATAGCCCATGATGTGACATTTCCTTTTTAATCTATTGTTTGCTGAATATTAACTTTGCTTTCAACATGCCCCCTGCATGTTCACCTATTTAATACACTACAATTCAGGTTGCTGTTTTTGCAGGCCTCATTTTTCTCTATTTTCATAGAACTCTGTATGTATGGAGATAGGAGTGGGCGAGTGTGGGTGATTGTTCTTCCTCGTCTGTAAATCCTGATTAATTCCTAATCCACGGAACTTTGGGGCAGAGAGTGACCACACTGAGAAACGGGCCACTAGGTCCATATTCACATTTACACACATATATACACACACATCTCATCTATTTATGTCACGTGTGTCACATCTACTTTAAGTAAATACAAAATGCAAATCGCAATGGTATTTTTTTTTCTATGAAAGACAGTGCTGAGGCTTTTTTTACCCAATGATGCAAATCAGAGATTAATATTAATTCTCCATATATGATAAACAGCATCCTAACAGTACAAAAAATAAAACAAAAAAGTGTGGATGACGGAAGCACAGAATTAGTAAAACTACTGTCACCTTACTACAGTCTGACATGTAGCTAGAACAGAAACAATAGTTTGAAAGAGGAGAATAAACAGAAAACATAAAAACTATTGTGCCCCCGTAAGACCAATAATGTAAAAATGTATCAGTGCTGCAGCACTGAGTCCAGTGGTTACAATACCTAGAGAGAGAGAGAGAGAGAGAGAGAGAGAGAGAGAGAGAGAGAGAGAGAGAGAGAGAGAGAGAAGAGGCTTGTTTTGAAAGAGGACTCCTGTGTTTGTCTGGCGATCCTAGTGTCACCCAGTTAATCTGATGTTCAGCATAGTGTGTCACACAACACACATGGCTTTTAGAGTCAGACAGACAAACAGACACTCACACACACACAAACACACACACACACACACACACACACGCATATACACAGTATCAGTTCAGTACTATCTGCTCAGAGTGCTGCCCGGACGAACTCAAATAGCATCAAGCAGGTTGTTTTAGTTATGGTAAAGAAGGTCTGATATCTGCCAATGACAGGATTGACCAAGCTGGTGACTTTCAAATCAGTTTTGCTCACTTGAGGAAATAATAAAAATTCAAATGGATGATACTTCAATGAGCTCCACTGCTTCAAAATGATTAAATATTATATAATTACATCTTTATGGGCAATATAATAAAAAAGAAGCTCAAGCAATTTGATTTGAAATACTTTGTCCTAGAGGTCTGTGGTGATTGGAACCAGACATCCCAGACAACAATACATTACTCATTAAAACATTAAATTATTTAGTTTGCATATCAGCTATTAATATTAATATGCAGATTTTTTTAAAAAGGTGAAATATAAGGAATTTTTAATAAAAACAAAAAAATTACAGTCCTTGACAATATTACTCATGTTGGTGTAAGTACCTTTTAAGAAAACATCTACAGTGCACACACACGTACGCACACACACACAGACACACACGAACACACAAATAGAGAAACAACTAAGATCAAAGATCATCCCAACCCTGATCAAGTTCAGACCTGCTCGGATATTATGGAAGTGTTAAAAGGATAGGTCACACAAGGTGAAGAGTCATTTAGGAAAAGGTTGATCAGAGCTATTGTGTGTTGTCATGGTGGGGGGGCTGAAGGTGGAAACTGAGCCTCAATGCTCTAATTTGATCTGTGTTGGTCTTGATACGCTCCCTACTTGCTGGGGCTGCGACTGTGCTATTGAGAGAGTGCTGAACGCTGACCTTAATTGCCTGACGGACAGCTCAGATAAACTCATATCAAACATGGCTGCTGTAACTGTAGACGCTGTGTAATTAGTGAACTCCAGGGAGACAGATAAGGCATCCAAGACTGCAAATCAAAAAGGGAAGGAGCCTGTCCGCACTAGTTATTCATTTATAAGGGCATTGAAATGAATTCCTTAAAAACACACACACATACATCCTTCATGCTGCTGGACTTCTTCTGTTCTATTGTGTGGTTCTACGGAGCAATCAAGGAGTGGGCTTTCAGATTTTTTTTTCCATAGTCGCGCCCATGTTCGTACATTTAAAAGCACAAGCATGATGGCATGCCTGTTATGGCACTGACCTCACCTGTTGGAGCATTCCAGCAGCAAAGCAGGTTGGAGACCAGGCCTGTCAGTTAGTAAGCCTATCTTGTGGTGGGATGGAGAAGTTTGGGGGGCTGAAGGCTGCAGAAGGCTGCTATCCCATGACTTAGGGCTTGTGGGGGTGGGGGGCCAGAAAGTCTACCTCACAGCTGGGACAGACCAGGCTGGGATCACTTACAGGCTGCAGGGTGGAGAGCATCAGTGTGGCACCAAAGTGCCCAGAGTATTTACAGCCCCCCAACACACACACTTCAACAGTCTCAGGTTCAGCCTGCCGCGATGGAGCAGATAATCTGCCTGCAGAGGAACCATCTGGAAAACCGAGCCGCCACTCTCCTGTTGCCACCTTAACGTAAATCCACCTGCCTGCACTCTAGATGGCTTTGACACACACATACAAGTACTCCTACGCATGGACACAAATAGTCATTCAAAAATGCTGGATACGACCACGGCTCAGCCATTTATTTTTAGTTATATTCATTTTTAAGGTTGCTTTTGTGTACTATAAGAGCCCAGTCGCCACTTCATCTTTGTACTTACAATATCTTCTCTATATCCACATAAACAGTTTAACTGACTCTCCACTGTCTAAACGGATAAAAGCACAAACCCCCTGATTACTGGCTGGGCATGGAAATCACACCCTTAATCTTATTTAATCCCACATAAGCAGAGTAAACAGACACATGCTTGTTTACCAAAGTCATAGTACACAGGATCATTTGCATGCATATGTGGCAGCGGTCAAGTACAGCCAAAACTTTACTCTGATGATTTACATTGTGCACAATTAAACAACATGCTCATATCTACTTGCATTACATATTATTTTATTGTATACGATCCAGACTAGCAATTATTATTTCTGAAATTACACCTGTTTTAATCAGGCCTATGCTCAATCTTTGCACCAACAGTAAAGCTACGGGTCCTTATCTCTGTTTGGATGTGTATTTTATATTTTGCATATTTGATATGTTATTGTATTTTCAAGACAAAAATGTCTTGGCATCATCCAGACTAGCATTTATTATTATTATTATTATTATTATTATTATTATTATTATTATTATCAGTAGTAGTAGTAGTAGTAGTAGTAATAATAATAATAATAACAACATACTTTCTTCTGTATACAAATTTGATTTTTAGGTGTGTATGTGTGAGTGTTTTTGTGCTTTTGTGTGTGAGTGCGGGCTGTTTGTAACTCAGCCTCACTCTCATTCTAACCCACAGCTGTCTTTCCTGCCAGTTCTGGAAGTGTTTGCTTTCTTCCCACTCGTCAGGGACATGGAACAGACTTTCATCTCGGATCTGGTGACTGTGGAGGGCACAGAGGGGAGGAAGCGGGTAAGGTGTGGTCAGCCAGCTACATGTGCCCTGGGCACCAAACCTCCCTAGAGACACCTGTCACACTTCTTCCCCCCACCTTTCCTCCCTCTTTCTCCTTTGGCTCTTCCTGCTGGCCATGAGATGGCTTTCTCCTGACTGCATCCTCGTCTTCATTTCAAACCAACTTTTCTTTAAGAAAGACATTGGCCTCAGAGTTGAGAGCTTCATGACAGAACTTTCTGCCTTCAGGTTACATTATTTCATGGCAGTATTTGACAGACAAGGAGAAAGACCTTGAACATCAATAACATTGCTGTCAAACCACCCCTCCCCCATCACCACCAACAGCAGTACCAACCACTCTCTTCTGTCACTCACCTAAAGCTTCTTAAACCAGTTTTCATTATAGGTTCAACTCCACCAGTTCCTTTCACCTCAAATGAAGAAAAATGTCTCCTTCAGATGACTGTATATCAGATGAAAATGAATGCTAATTCAGTTTAAAGAAATCCACAGTGGCTTCATGCAGCTTCATCTGCATTTTCAACGCAACAACAGAAATCAATGTAAGAAGCGCTCTTTGTGTTTCTCATTAGCAGTTGATTGCTGAGTTAATCAGCATTGGTCAAACAGTCTTCCTCATTGATTCTGATAACCATCTGGCCAGATGCCTAACGAGCCACTGCATTAATGATCACCCGTCTTCGATGGTGTTAGTTAACGGTTTTGATTGAGTGATTGATGTATTGATTGACCGGGTGCACTGGCATGGGAATGGAGCGACCCACTGGTTCTCAGTATCTGTGCTGATGGACGGTAGCAGCAAGATCCCCTCTGATCACACAGTGCTGGTGGAAGGCTGCTAGAGCTGTCAAGATGCATCAGGGAGGTCTGCTCCAAATCTGACTGTTAATAAAGCTCTCTCATTCAAAAAGTCATCTTGTTCTTGGAGGAATTCTTGGCCCCCTTTTTTCACGAGACAGATTGTCCTCTTCTTTTCGGAAGGGGAAAAAAGCTGTAAACCAGCAGCAGTAGGGGGTCGATCTTCCCAATGGATGTCACAGACTTTAACGAGCAGTTTCAGCCCATCTCAAAAGACATGGAGCGCAGCAGGGTGAACAAAGATGGCCTTTGTGTGTGTGTGTATATGTGTGTGTGTTGTGTATTGTGTGGTGTGTGTGTAAGTGTGTGTGTCTATAAGGGTTGGGTGGGTGGTTATGTGTGCGTATGTCTGTGTGCGCACCCTTTAGCAAGTCTGGAAGGGTGAATATTTCACTATGCATGCCCACTAGGGGTTCTATCAGCAGGGTTTTTTTTTTTTGGATTATGGAAAGAAAGAAGGTTCCTTTGGTTCGTTAGGTGTATGATCATAAGCTCATTATGTTTAGTTTGAATTATGAAATCTTAAAATAAAGGCTAAGAAAACTTTCTTCATTCTGGCATTTTTAAGCATAAAACAACCACTCTTATTTCATAGTAAATATTTATAAGAATATACTTTTTTTCCCCTAAACTGTAGGAAATTAATGTAAATTTTTGCTATGGATTTTGAGAGATGTCCCTTCTTAATTATTTACTGTATGGTGGTGGGTTTAACAATATTTTGCGATCTTGGGATTATTGCAAAAATGTGACAGTGGGTCTAATGCAACTGCACTGTTTGAGAAGCAAGTTTGGCGAATGATCTTTAGCAACAGGTCACTCTAGCACACTTCCTGCTTCCCAGGTTTATGCTACTGCAACAACTAGCATTTCTCCATATTCGGGTTTCAAGCCAAAAAATCTTGAACCAAGTATCGTGACTTGAATTGTGGGATGATAATATTGTAACATTCTTACAAATCACAGTTAAAATTAATCTGGGATTGTTCGCAAATTGGAAATCTACGAGCATTCTTCCAAATTCTAAAATAATAACATTGTCACCACTGGATCACAACCTTGTACCTCCAAAAAATAATTTTACAAGGGAATACAAACATTCTTTTGATATTAATTATTTTACAAGGTGTTTAATAAGTCTGCAAGGTCACAAGAGTAACTTCTTAGTAATTAAAGGCAGTGGCTTATGTAAAATTTCATGAGGTCATCACCAGGTAAACAGTAAACAGTGAACAACAATGGTTTGCTTGACAGGGTTGCAAGCAGGATACCTCTTCTCTCAAAAAATAAAATAAATAATTAAATAAAAATAAATACTGCTAGTCCCCAGTTTACTTAAGATCACATGGATAAGTCAGAAGTCTGTTGGAAAATGATTTGTGGTTGGATGAGTTTTGAATGGTTTACATGAGAAGCATTATGATTGGAGAAAGAAAATGCTACATTCCAGCATAAGAGTCTTATCAAATCTGTAGAACATTGTGGTTGTAGTTTCATGGTTAGGTCCCATTTTGCTGCATCTGTGTTAGATTGGCTTCTAGTCGTTGATGAATCAAATAATTCAGTGTCAAACAAGTGCATTCTAAAGGAAACTGTAAAGGAAACAGACTGGTTTGCCAAGCCTATATTATATAATAAACAATTAGGCTTCCCCCCCATCTCACTTGTTTGTTATTCTCACTTTAACAAATTAAAATAAACAAACAACTAAAATGTACAAATGTGCATTTCTGCCGCTTAAAAAAAAAAAAAAAAAAAAAAAAAAAAAAAAAAAAATCTGTGCGAAATATAGCCAGCCTTCTTTTCGATAACAGCCATAAGCCTTCCATTCAGACTTATTTATGATCAACTTTTTGTGCAGCAGCAACCACAGCCTCCCAGATACTGTTCAAAGAGGTAAACTGTTTTTTCTGTGCCCATTACTGATCCAGCCGCAGGCCCATCCAGCTGCTCTGTCAAGAGTCATTCTCTTCTCATCCGTCCATAAAACCTTTGCAAAATCTGTCTTGAGATATTTCTTGGCCCAGTCTTGATATTTCAGCTGTGTCTTGTTCAGTGCTGGTCGGGTTTCAGCCTTCCTTACCTTGGTCATGTCTCTGAGCAGTTAATTTTTTTTATTTTATATCTTAACACATTTCATGCGACCCTGTTGACTATTTGCAACAAACCGTTTGATGGTTCTGTGATCACACCCCAAAATCTTAGCAATTTCAAAAGTGCTTCATCCCTCTGAAAGACACTTTACAATTTTTAACTTTTCTGAGTCAGTTTTATCTCTTTTTTGGCCCATTTTGCCTGAGAAAAAGAAGCTGCCTAATAATTATGCACACCTTGATAAAAAGTGATCCCCTTAGGCCACACCCTCCCTCATTACACAAATACACATCACCTGATAGGCTTAAATCCATTCAAGTTTATACAGCTTTGAGTTAGAATACATGCATAAAACCAATATGGTCAGAATACTTACTTGCCTAATAATTGTGCACAGTGTAGGTGCTCAATCAAACTGAGAACATTTAACTCAACATTTCAGCTGAAAGTGATTACAGCCATTAGTGTAGTGAAGTGAAAGTGACTATTTTGTATTATGAAGACATCACAGCAGTGAACAGTGAACCACAATGAAATGCGTCTTTGCATTTAACCCATACCTGCAAATATGGAGCAATTAGCAACCACTAGTGCCAGTGAGAGCAGGGGCTAGTCTCTTACTCAAGGGTTCTTCAGAGTGACCTACTGGTCTGGGATTCAAACAACCTTCCAATTATGGGCCTTGCTCCTAATCAATAAGCCACAGCTACATTATTCTCTCATTAGAGAACAATGGTGCAATAAAGCGATTTACTTGGTCTGCAAGTTTTAGGTAGTTGTCTGTGTTAAAAATGTGATCCTTCAGACTAGACCACCTTGTTCTGTTGCTCCATGTTCCATTTCTGATGCTCCCATGTCCATTGCTGGCACTTTCTGCAGAAAGGGGTCAGTTTTAACTTTTTCACTAATTCCACAGTACTGCTGTGCCTACTACTACTTGCTTGGACTTTGGGTAAGTTGTTATATCACTGTATAACAGGAACACTTCAGAACTTCATTAATTGATATTTCACCTGCTGACTAAAAACATACATTCATACACATACATACATATACATATATACACATACACACATATATATATATACACACGATGATATATATATATATATATATATATATATATATATATATATATATATATATACACACACGAGGACGGGGGACGCACCCTGGACAGGTCGCCAGCCCATCGCAGGGAGGAGCGGGACGGGGACGGCAACTTGCTCAAGGGTACCTCAGGGCAACCCATATATATATATATATATGCACACACATATACATATTTATGTTTATTTATTTATTTTTTCCTCCTATATATTCCAGGAGCCACTGTAACAAGATTATCAGTGTAATTCACCTTACCAGTCAGTGGCTTTAAAATGCTTGGCTGATGGGTGTTTATTGTGTAGTCCTAAAATCTGGAATCAGTGACAACTAGCTGTCAGCAATTCAGCTAGCTTTCAGTGAACCAGTCATCACTTCACATACCTGTAGAGTGTAGCTGGAACAGATGGAATCCATGAATCATTTAATTTTCAGTGAATCAATTAGTTGCTGATTAATTAATTAGTGGTATACTTGTCTCTGTAGTGCAATTTTAAGATGGAATGAAAAGGTGTATCCCCCATGAATAAGGTCAGTTTTCTAGAGCCTCTGTTTAGTGGGTCTTCATGCAAGTGGCCTGTTTGCATTGCAGTTGCTCATACTAGTGAATGTCACATCACCCTTCAACCTGTAGTTGTGTACAGTAACTAAAGTGACTAATAATAATAATAATAATGTCAATAATAATAACTTTTGCGCTGTGTATTGTGACATCTCAGCAGCAGCCTAGTAGACAGGGACTTAGACCCAGGTCCCAAAGGTTGCGAGTCCCAGATCAGTAAGGTACCCTTTCACTCCTTCCGCCAATACTGCACCATGGGGGGTGGTGTAGGCATTGCAAACCACTGCTCTTGCTTCTGGTGTGTGTGTTCACTACGGAGATGAACTGAACACAGAGGAGAAATTCACTGCTCACTATTCACAGTGTATGTTTGACCAAGGACTTTCATTTTACAACTCATTACATATGTTTTCCTGTATTATGAGATTCCCATAATTCTAAGATTTCTATAATATCTTGCAATAATGACATGCTTTATTTGGTGGCTTTATTTTTTTATTTTGCCTGACACCAATATATCATCACACTTTCACAAACACTTAAAAAGGACCTTAAAAAGGATTAAAATGTTTAAGTAGTAATTTATGGCAATTGTATGTATTAAAGTCTTTATGGCATAGGTTTTGCAAGCTTTTTAAAACTGCTTTATTTCATCAGCACTTCTAAGCACAGATTTGACAGGTTTAAAGTGAGTGGAATGATGTAGCGTAGAATTACTGTGTGATAACATTGAAAATATAGGTATGGCTTTTTCTTTCATTCAAGAGCCATATCAGACCAAAGAGCTGAACCTCACCATCACTGAATGGATACTGAACACAGTGTCCAAGGTTTAGCAGATCAATGGCTGTTGGTTTATGTGTTTGGAAGAGACAAGGTGAGAGTAAGATAGGAATAAGGAGGAAGAAAAAGCAATGTGTGCATGTGCGTGTGTATGTGTGCACATGGACTCTTTCAGACTTACAGAAAAAGAAATGTTCTACTTTGTGGAGTGGCGTGATCAGGCCTTGAGCAGACGGAGTGGAGAGTCTGTCTTCTTTTGTTTCGGGCGAAAGCAGAGACTGGATTCAGCACTCTCTTTTGTCTAAGGGCCCAGGCCAGGAAAAATGGCCTTCACCCAGAACAAAGCCTGGAGTAATCAAAACAAGACAATGAAGAGAGGTAAGTAAGGTTAGGAAAGAGAGAAAGGGAGAACCGTGTGTCATGATTTATCAATAGGATATAGTCTGTTTTGTTGATACTTATTCTTCTATGTTGAGCTGAGAGTAAATATTAAAAAAAGAAAGAAAAAACTGAGATGGATAGCAAAGTTATGGTCAGACCAATGCACTGCCTCTTACACCCCCTCTATGCAACCTTACTTTAAGTCTTTACTGAAGTATGGAAGTGCTTGCAAACTTCTCCTTCCTATATGTTACAAGTTATATGAAAGTGCTAGACAACATTAACATAACCGTGAAACATGACAAAAGCCATGCATAAATATGACAAACACATAATATGTTGTCTTGGGTTATCATTATAGATTATGTCAATTGTCATAATGCATGTCATAAGAGATCCTGTCACATGATAATTTAATATCATAGAATCAAATAATGTATTTTCTTTAATGACAGTAACTGGTAATATTATTATGGCACTCTTACATTAATGGATGTCATCTGTTATTTCAGCCATTACAGCATATGACATCTATGTTTATGCATGGTTGTGTCAGTATTTTGTGTCAGGGCTTGTATAAAGCGCAAATGTTTGTCAGGTAAACGGCTTTACGTATAATTTTCTCAGGTGACTTTAGCACAGTATGTATTTGACAAATACATGGCCATCCTGACACCCTGCATGCAGCTGCCATGCATAGTTCTTCATCAGTTCATCTGGAAACCAAGTTCTCTCTCCTTATAAGATTCACAGCAGCTCTGTGTTTGTTTCTGTGTGGCTATCTCTATGTAAGCACAGCAGATATGCAGAAATGCAGAATGTAAATGAATCTCCGCACCTGTACTGTCCAATTACCTTCCTGAGAATTGCACTAAATCTCAGGATCCGTGGCTGGCTGGAATAACAGAATCACAGATGAAATGGCAAAATTACCAGCGTGCTTGGCAGGAAATTGGAAAATGGGAAATCTGTCTGGTGAAAGTATTCAATTACAGCGATCCTTTTTCTGCGCTCGGCCACATTTCTGAAACATGGTAATTTCCGCTTTTCTCACCGCCTCTCATGCAGAGAACAGAGGCTACACCAATCATGGATTATTATTACACAGAAATGAATGAAACACACTCCAGTTCATGGCAGCACTCTTTAAGATTCCCCCCTCAGCTCTCTCCCCTGCCGCAATGCTGAAATGTCTGAGTGTAATGATGACTTAAAGATGAAGAAGCAAACGAGGATTCCTTGCAGCACAAGAGCCAAATACTGGCTTGCTCTCAAAGGCTCATGAAAGTAGCAGTACAAAATCTCTGGCTTAAGGAACACGCACATAAACACACACAAGAGTCCAATAGTGACAGACTCCACCCTCCATTTCTTAGTCCAAGTCAGCTTTGCGACTCAGGCCCCCTCTCCCTCTTTCTCCTGGTAGGAGACGCCATGCGTCTGATGCCGCGTTTGTTATTGACGCTGGCTGCTCCCCTTGATAAGAGCAAGCGGAAAAATCAATCACCTCCATTAGAAGCTGAGAGAGTGACAAGAGGGCAATCCCTGGCAAAGGCCCCCTTCTCACCAGCTCTTTCCATCTGCCACTCTCCCTCTCAGTCTTTTACTCAATCTTCTTTTAGAGCTTTTTTTCTGTTTTTTGTTTGTTCTGCCATCTCTAGCTCTTTCTCTGCAACAGCCCCCCCCCCCCCCAATCTCACGCACAGGAATTAAGAAGCAGCTGTGTGAACATGATTTGTGAATATGAGTATTCTGCATGTATTTATGTGTGTGTATGTCTGTGTGATTTTGCAGTTCTAGTAAGATTCAGTGTCTAGGTTCATAAAGTCAATAATATCTTCACCTTGGTAAGAAACACAGATGTCATTGTATTTTCTAACATGCTATGAACAGGACACAGACCTCTGTGATGGAATTTCTGGGCAATTTGCTCAATCAACACTGCGGTTAATGATGTTAAAGTCGTTCATTCACCCATTACTTGGACATCTATTGACAGAAGAGAAAGGAATCTACGCCACAGAAGTCTATGATTGTAAGAGCAGCCTAAAGTTTAATAGAACATACCATTTGCAGGCCAACCAACATCACCCTCGAGTGATTTTCTAATCAATGACTGAATGACTGAAAAAAAAAAGGCAGGTCAAAAATAAATTTCACTTGATTTTTTTTACATTAATGACAGGCAGTAACTTACTAACAGCCAACAAACTCCACTGTAAGAGAAAATAGCAAAGGATAGAAGATTAAAAGAGGGAATGCTTAATACAATTTGAAAAATAATGATAATAATGCACAACATTTGAGCCAACAAGAGTGTAGTTGAGAGCTAATTTCAGAGTTTCTGAACCTGAACCTGATCTCAAAGCCCAGATCAAGGTTACATGGTAATCTTACTGAAGAAAATGTTTTATCATTTTCTTGCAACAATTAATAGTAACAAAGTAAAAGTTAAAAATAATAGTATCTGTCATTGTCCTGGCTGATAGCCACTATAATTAATATATTTATTTTTATTGTTAATTTCCTGGACCCAAGGTCATTAGTGAGGTGAGATACTGATGCTGGAAGGTTAGTTCTGTTCACAAACACCACTCCAACTCATCCTAAAAATATTGGTTGAAGCTCAATCCAGATAATTTTCACTGCTGCATGGGCTAGTGCTTGGGATTTTCAATACCACTCTATCTGATGCCTGGTATTTGGCATGGTGACCTAAGTGTCATATGTGTTTGCTCCAGATCATCTTCTATTTGTGGTGCATTTCTGTGGAGAATGTGAGAAACAATTAAGGACTTTCAGCAATTGTATGGACATATTTAGACGTACATCATTCAGGCAAAACATTAAAATCACCTGCCTAACACTGTATAGGCCCTTGTTGCATTGAGACATTGCCTCCACAAGACCTCTGAAAAGTGTGCTGTGGTATCTGGCACAAAAATGTTAGCAGCTGATTCTTTAAATTCTGCAAGTTCCAAGTTTAGGCTCCATGGATCATGCTAGTTCCTCTAGCATCTCACATGAGCTTTGCCATGTTCCTCAAACCAGTCTTGAACTATTTTGTAGTTAGTGTGGGCATCTTATTTTGTTGAAAAACGCCACAGCCATTACAGAATACTATTATTGCCGTGTAGGGGTGTACTTAGTCTGCATCAATGTTTAGATAGGTGGCATCTATATGTCAGGACCCAAGGTTTCCTAGCTGAACATTGCCCAGATGGCCTAATGATTACAGACTAGGCATCAGGATCAGAAGGTCAGGAGTTTGAATTCTGGACCGATTGCCTTGATGTACCCTTGAGTGAGGTTCCATCCCCATCACTGCTTCCTGGAGGCGGGATATGGCTGCCCACTGTTGCATGGTCAGTGTATGGGTTAAATGCAGAGGATGCATTTCGTTGTTTCACTGCATGCTGTGCGGTGTTTCACAATGACAAAAAGTCACTTTCATATATTGAAAACACCCTTACTGACATGCCATTTTAGAAATTTGACCCAGTCAACACGCCATCACATTTTTTTCCTTGTCAGTCACTTGCACATGCCCATTTTCCTGCTTCCAAAACATCAACCCCAAGAACTGACTGTTCACTTGCTGCCTAATATATCCCACCTCTTGACAGATGCTTTGTAATTAGATATAGAATATTATTCACTGAACCTGTCAGTGGCTTTAAGACAGCTGATCATTAACATCTGCAGCTATCATTCTAATACTGGTGATTTTGTTAAGTGTGAAAACTGAAAACAAATGTTTAACTTCATCAAGTGTCAGAGTATGCCTTTAAAGCTGAACTGAGTCAGTGTAATGGAGAGCAAAAACAGAGAGAGGGAGGGAGGGAGGGAGAGAGAGAGAGAGAGAGTGTGTGAGTGTGAGTGTGTGTGTGTGTGTGAGAGAGTCATCTCGAGTTTACCTATGTGAACATGACAGGATTATTTATGGATGTTGTGAACTTCTTGCAGGAAACACTTTGTTAAAGTATTTCAGCGCATGCAACTCCTCTCTATCCAGATGTAGCTCTCCCTCCAGCTGTGCAGGATCTCAAAAGAGAGGGTTCGAGTCCTTGGCACCCACTGCTATCCCCCCATCCTCTCTCAGCCTCTCTCACCCCTCTCTGGTCCCCTCCCTCTCTCAGCTTGCTGTAAATCCTATTCAGCTCTGCCAGCCGGTGGCTCCTCACCATCCTGTCAGCGCTTTTCTTGCCTGCATATTAAAACTCCTTCCTGACTGCAAGCCCTCCTGCCACGAAGGCCTGCTTCACTTTTCTCTCCTCCCGAGTGCACACCGACTATTCAAAGGGCACGTTAGTTTCTCAAACATAACAAAATCCTCCAAATGAACTCTTAAAAACCCGAAATGAACAATCGTTGTTCGAGCAAAGCTCTGCGCGAAACGGCCTGCAAACGTGAGCAAAATCGGCAGCTTGATACTCGCGAGTGTTCTGATGATCTTGTGTTTAATACTACCCACATTAGGCTCAGCGATTAACACGATTTGCTTTAGAAAATGAGCCACACTTTGACAGAAACGTGACATTTTGTCTCACACTGACGCGCTTCGGAGCGGAGAGCGCTGCACAGGACAATGTCGCCATCTACTGGACACACCTTCTAACAGCACACTTCCTTAAACACCTTCAACATACTTCAAACCACACCGTGCATACCTCAAATATTCATAATAAGAGCACGAATCCCAGCCCAGAAATCTACGGCCAGTAATGGAAAAGAAAAAATATCTGAACGATTCAATGGATCAAGGATCAATATGTAAAATCTTAAAGGAGTTGGTCACTACTACTACTAGCACTACTACTTCTAATAATAATAATTATAATGATAATAATAACAAAGTGAAATTATTAGCAATAATATCATGTTTAAATGAGACATTTCAATCAATTAGTTTAAGGTAAGACCTGACAGCAGCTCTTAAAATCTCAATTTTGCTCATTTTTGCAAGCATTTATCCATTCTTTGCTTTCATTTTTTGTGTCCATGGATATAACACTATGGTTTTTTGTTTCAGGAATGCAGGTTGGTTTTTTAAATTATTTTATTCCCTGTAATCTGACCGACTGCTTAAACATTGAAATATGATTGGGCAGTTGAATCCAGACTAATTAATTATTTGAATTTAATAATCTTATTGGCTAGTTAAATTGTGTAATGTAATTGTCTAAACAATCTAACTGTTGCTGTTGGCTGAAACTTAATCTTCTGATTGACTTCTTTCCCTCGGACATGATTGGTTATTTGATTGTTTTAAATTACATTTAAATTTAAAATTTAAAGACTTGCTGAAACCTAGCTGGCTAGTTGACTCCTTGCATCCGATTCGCTAATTTAGTCCTGACTGCCTTGTTTTAACTCTGCGACCAATTGTGTAATCTAACTGGCTCCTGGAAATCTAAGATTTGATTGCATAGCTGAACCTTTTTGACTAATTGACTAGAAAAATACTGCGATCTGGATGTTTAATTGAATATAGAGATGTTATTGGCTAGTTCACTGCTGCTCTTATTGATTATGTGTGTCTTGCTTTCTAATTAATAGTCAGATGTTATAATTTAATTTAACTTGTGTGACTGGATTCTGGTCCAATTTCAGCTATTGTCAACACACTTTCACTGATCCATGGATGGAATCAGAAATGATCCAGTACCTGTCATTTCACCTGATATTACACTTTCCAGCGGTGGCTGTGGAATTATTTAATTCTTTATGTAAACCATAAACTCAGGCAGAATATTACAGCTTTAAATGGTTTGTATCTGCATATTTCTATGCAATTTTAATTTCATTTATTTTAAAATATTTTTATGTCTACTATATACAGGACGGAGTTGACAGGAAAATATCCGAAAGACATAAAAGACCAAGAAAACGATTACTCACTCAGTCAGTATGTGAGCTCTCACCTGGTCTCACAACATGCACCGCATTACTAAAAAATCCCAGCAATTAACAGGGTCATCAGCATTATCAACGACACACATCCCAACACACTCTTCACACTTCCGCCATCAGGCAGATGTGACATACTGCTTACTCAGAACATATCTGCATACACTTTAATGTTGCTTCCAAATGTTAACATTAGACAGTGTAGTTTAGGACTTCTGTCAGATTGTTTCAGTGCCAACATCATATCTGGATGTAGTTTATCTACCGATCCTTTACAGTAATGCACACTACACTTTAGAACTATTTAAGACAAGGCTATAATCCCCCCATAAATACACATCTTCCCAATATTCAGATGTGCCCACAATGCCAACCCCAATATCTACCAATAAACATACACATACATTGGTAATTATTGGGGTTAACTGCATGACTATGCAAATTATAATAAATAACAGATGAATGTGACAGTATAATAAATATAGTGTTCTCTGTGTATTGGAAAAATGCATGTTACATTTTATGACTGCTACTATCTCTCATCTCAACAATTTACTGAACATCTGTATAAGCATCTTAATAACCACATTATTTATTTTACTTATTTATTATTATTTTGTGGCAAACCACAGATGTTGACATTTCATTGGGCAGTGTCGTCTTCTTCTTTTCCTTCTTCCTTTTTTGACTGCTCCTGTTTAGAGGTCACCACAGTGGATCATTTTTAAGCTTTCATTTTTTACAGTCCTCTGCATCTTCCTCATTCAAAGTGCCCACCTGCATGTCCTCTCTCACCACATCCATAAACCTCCTCTTTGGTCTTCCTCCTTTTCTCTTGCCGAGCAGCTACATCTTCAACATCCTTCTCCAAAATATAATTATATTCTTTCGTCTGGACATGCCCAAACCAACGGAAAATTGCTTGTCTAACTTCGTCTGCAAAATGACTTTCCTGAGCTGTCCCTCTAATATACTTATTTCTAACTCTGTCTTCTTCAACCCAGCCACCAGGGATGCACAAGCCAGTGTATTTCTTCATGCCGGTCCCAAGCCTGGATAAATGGGGAGGGTTACGTCAAGAAGGGCATCCAATGTAAAACTTTTGCCAAATCAATATGCAGACAACGAAAAAGAATTCCATATCGGATTGGGCGAGGCCCGGGTTAACAATGACTGCCAGCAGTGCTATTAGCCTACAGGGTGCTGGTGGAAATTGGACTACAGTTTGCCAAAGGAGAAGAAGAAGAGGAGGAGGAAGGCATGTCCAGAGGGAGGAGGAGAGAAAGAAGGGGAGGAGAGTGGAAGTGAGAGTAGGAACTTTGAATGTTGGCAGCATGACGGGTAAAGGTAGAGAATTAGCTGATATGATGGAGAGAAGGAAGGTTGATATTTTGTGTGTGCAAGAGACTCGATGGAAGGGTAGTAAGGCCAGGTGTACTGGAGGAGGGTTTCAATTGGTCTACCATGGTGTGGATGGAAGAAGGAATGGGGGAGGTGTTATCCTGAAGGAAGAGTATGTGAAGAGTGTTTTGGAGGTGAAGAGGGTGTCAGGGATGGTGATGAGTTTGAAGCTGGAAGTTGAAGGTGTGATAATGAATGTTGTTAGTGCTTATGCTCCACAAGTTGGTTGTAAGATGGAAGAGAAAGAAGAATTCTGGAGTGAGTTAGGGGAGAGAGAGTGGTGATTGGTGCAGATTTTAATGGTCATGGAGAGGAATGCTGAAGGTCAGATGGTTGTAGATTTTGTGAAAAGGGTGGAAATGGCTGTATTTATTACTTATTTTAAGAACTAATTTTAAGTGACGTATAAGAGTGGAGGAGGATGCTCACAGGTGGATTATATCCTTTGCAGGAGGGTCAGTCTGATGGAGATTGGAGACTGCAAAGTAGTGACAGGGGAGAGTGTAGCTAAACAGCATAGAATGGTGGTCTGCAGGATGACCTTGGAGGTCAAGAAGAGGAGGAAAGTGAGGACAGAGTCGAGGATCAAGTGGTGGAACCTAAAGACGGAGGACTGCAAGGTGGAATTCAGGCAGGAGTTAACAAGGGCACTGGGAGGTGCTAACAGATTGCTGGGAAACAACTGCAGAAGCGATAAGGCAGACGGCTAGAAATGTACTTGGTGTGACATCTGGAAGAAGGAAGGAGGATAAGGAAACCTGGTGGTGGAACCAAGAAGTACAAGAGTTTACAGAAGAAGAGGGCAGTAAAGAAGAAGTGGGACAGTCAGAGAGATGAAGAAAGTAGACAGGTGTACAAGGAGATGAACTGCCATCTGTCCTAAACATCTCCATGCTTCTACCGGTATGTCATCTGGACCAATAGACTTTCCATTCTTCAACCTCTTCATCACTGCCCTTACTTCCATCTTGCTTATTTGCTGCACTTCCTGGTTCATTATCCTCACATCATCCAATCTTCTCTCTCTCTCTCTCTCTCTCTCTCATTATTCATCAGCCACTCAAAGTACTCCTTCCATCTGCTCAACACGCTCTGTTCACTTGTGAGTACATTTCCATTTCTATCTTTAATTGCCCTGACCTGGTGCACATCCTTCCTAGCTCTGTCTCTCTGTCTAGCCAATCAGTAAAGGTTTTACCTCTTTACTGTCCAACCTCTCATGCAATTCACCAAACACCGCTTGTCCCAAACGGGGTCGCGGGGGGCTGCTGGTGTCCAACCCAGCGCACACAGGGCGAGGGGGACGCACCCTGGACAGGTCGCCAGCCCATCGCAGGGAGGAGCGGGGGAAGGGGTTCGAACCCCCGATCCTCCGATCATGTGGATGACACCCTAACCACTAGGCCACCGCTGCCCTATACACACACACACACACACACACACCTGGAAATCTGTGTTCCACCACCAGGTTTTCTTATCCTCCTTCTTCTGTCCAGATGTCACCCCGAGCACTTTTCTAACTGTTTGCCTTACCAGTTTTGCAGTATTTGCCCAGCAATATGGTAACTCTTCAACGCCTCCCAGTGCCTGTGTTAACTCCTGCCTGATTTCAACCTCCACCATTTAATCCTCAACTATGAGCTCACTTTCCTACTCTCTTTTCCTTGGGTACACTGTCTATCACTCCAGAAGTCTTCTTTCTCCTCCATCTCACATCCAACTTGTGGGGCATAAGCACTAACAACAACAACAACAACAACATCATCATCATCATCATACCTTCAGCTTCCAGCTTCAAACACATCACCACATCTGACACCCTCTTCACCTGCAAAACACTCTCCACATACTCTTCCTTCAGGATAACACCTCCCCCATTCCTCCTTCCATCCACACCATGGTAGACCAATTGAAACCCTCCTCTAATACACCTGGTTTACTACCCTTCCATCGAGTCTCTTGCACACACAAAATATCAACCTTCTTTCTCTCCATCATATCAGCTAATTCTCCCCCTTTACCAGTCATGCTGCCAACATTCAAAGTTCCTACGATCACTTCCACTCTCCTCCAAAACCTTTACACCGGATGCCCTTCCTGATGTAACTTATCCGTGCTTGAGACCATCGCTTTGAAATTCTCCTACCAAACATTTGCATTAAAGCTTATAAATGATAGAATTATCTGTATCATATCTTACCCATTCAACGAAATGATTAAATCTCCCAGCCGAAAACTCAACTTTTATATCACATGAGGTCTGTGGTTTGACTTTTTTTGGGAATAGATCGTCGGGAATTCGACTTCTTTAGAGGAAAAACTTAAAGCTCGCTGGTGTAAAGCAGGCTGACGGCACTGTTAGACGCGCGCACCCGGTGTGAACACGAGGGGGCAGCACGGAGCGGACAGTGCGTGTGGCTCCTGTCAATCCGGGCCTTGGGTTCAGACAGAGGAGCAGACTCCTACGTGTTCTACATCCCGGTTAGGTGAATAAACCGAGTACAGTATTTATGGACTGAAAAAAATAAACGGATTAACGGGGCATTGTTGTAGTGGTTAGGCACTAAGCCCCATGGTTGGATGGTTACCCTGCGGGACCCTTGAGCAACACAGCCGCATGTTTAGCTGCCCACTGTTGCACTGTGTATATTGGTTAAATGCACAGGAGGCGTGCTGTTCTGTGATGTGTTCATTTATATAATAATAAATAAAAATAAATCTTTTGAAGCGACTGCGACAAGTGTGTTATGGGCTACATGCCGGCAGGGGGCGCTGTGAAGACTGGAGGAGGCCGTGAGAGACGTCCTGGCGCGCAGGAGAAGGAGGAGGAGCTTATGGGGAAAACAAGGAGGGAGGGAGAGACAGAGCCCTTGGATATGGAGAGGGGAGAGTGTACATGCAGAGTGAGCGCTGAGAGTCTGGTGTCTCCGCCGACAGTCATGTCGACTCGTCAGGTCCGTTAGTGTTGTTTTGAAACGCTGAAGGAGTAACGTGGATGCCGCGGCTGGAGCTCGGAAGCAACGGCGCTGGACACGGTTATCGAGCAGGGGAAGAGAGAATAGGTGAGCAGGACTGTTCGCGTTCAAATCCACGGGCTCGTCTGCAGTGAAAACACACCACAGCCCGTCCACAGTCTGTCTCTGTCCCCGCCGCTCGCTGTTATGTAACGAGTCGTTCACTCGGTGGCGTTTCAGCTCTTGTCGAGACGTTTACTGCAACGTCTGACTGGAGCTTAGTTTGTTCTGCCTCACCAGGCCACTCTCCTGCTCCACTGGACTGAGTAGGAGCTGAGACTACCTCAGCTAATCTTATTTAGACAGCTCCTCGCTCTCGCTGTCTCCAGTGTAACCCTTGTCTGGGTCCACGGGAGGTCGCCTTGTCCTGAGCTCTTTGCAGGAGTCCTGCAGGTCAGGATGTAACGAGCCCGGTCTTGTCCTGGGCCACCTCGTGTTCGGACCATCGTGGCTGATGTTATTTATGCATGTTTGTCCGGCTGGGCTCGAGGCGGAACTGTAGTGGTAATTTATGAGCCCAGTTTGACAGTTAGTTTATGGACAGGAACTTGGCTAGTACACGGATACACCTGTGACCTCAGTGACCCCTCCGGCATGTGGTGTTTTCAGCAGTGCTGCAACGAGGATCAACAGGCCGGTACAGGGGCTCTGCTTGTTTATGCTGGACAGTGTGAGCGCTGTTGTGGGACACTTCTGTAGCCTTCATGTAAAGGTGGGTCAGTCTCACACTGTTGACCCTTTGCTTTACTGCCATCCTGTCATGAAGTGCATTGACAGGAAGTATCGGATTCGGCATCTTATCACCTGTGTGGGAAAAGTAACTTGCACTTGAGCTTAACTGGGCAGGCTATTTTTAGGAAACTGAGAGCAAACGATTCACACTGATTTGGTGGAATTTGGGCCCACTTTTCTTTTGCAGAGTTGCTTTAATGGGCAGCGGTGGCCTAGTGGTTGGGGAGTCGGCCACAGGACCGGAAGATTGTGGGTTCAAACCCCTTACCAGTAGGTTGCCCTGAGGTACCCTTGAGCAAGGTACCGCCCCCGTCACTGCTCCCCGGGCGCTTTCATAGCTGCCCCCTGCTGCATGGTGTTTGAGTGCATGGGTTAAATGCAGAGGTCCAATTTCGTTGTGGTTCACTGTGTGCTGTGCTGTGACCTCGCAGTGACAAGAATAGTCCCTTTTGTTTTCGCTTCTACTTAATGAAGCCACATTGGAGGTCTTTTGACCATGAGCTACCTGTACTAAGTCCTCGGTGGAGTTCAAGTCAGGGCGTTGACTAGGGCACTCCAGATGGTTAATTTTGTTACATTAGGGTCAGTCAGTGGAGGCCTTGTCCTGTGCTTCTGACTTTTGTGTTGGTGCATGGAGTGTTGATTGGACAATTCCCTGCAGGATTTTCTGGTAGAGAATTCATGGTTCTGGCAGTTATGACAAGTTGCCCAATCCTTGTAGCAGCAAAGCTTCCCCACATCATTGCACCACTATGTAACCATGATGTAACATGTCTTTTTAAAAGTTCCACTTCTGACACCACAGCACATTATTCCTAAAGGTTTAGATGTCATCAAGGTGCTTTGCAAATATCAGACACACCTTTGTGTTTCTTGTTTAGCAGTGGGTTTTGCTTTGCTGTGCCTCAAAGGAAATCATTTTACCAACTTTCTTTCTGTTTGTGGAACTATAAACTATAAGCCTTGATCTGAAGTTATCCTTAAATGTTTGTCTTGATTTTTTTTTTTGTGTCATTCCAAACTCTCACTCATTTTCATGGCATCTTTTCCTAATTAGGGTCATTCTGAATTAGTTGTTTTTTTTCTCTTGAAGAATTATTGGTAGGCCAGCCACTTGTGGAAGACTCAGCACTGTTCCATGATTTATTCACATGGAAATCCTGGCTGCCACAAAGCCTTAGAAATATTTTCTTGATTTTTAAAAAAATTTCTTTTATTCATGTCATAGGAAGTGTAGTTAGCATACTTTACATTAGACCTGTCAAATATGCTTGTTAAAAATCCAAAAATCAGGAGGATTTACACCAATCAAGTTTGGATGTGTCAAGTATGATTAATACCAATTATCAACTACTATATTCAGTAAATAAAATGGAATTTTTATACTGACTTATGTTGTCTTATTTCATTTTAAAGAAGAGCTGAAACTATTAAACTGGCTAACCAGCAGTAGACTAAATCAGGATGCAATTACTTTTATTCATGATGCTGTATTGTAGTTTAATTGAATTATGTCAACAATTCAATTAAACTACTATTAATTACAAAGCAGAACAGGAAACTATATGCAACATCTGGAGTAAAAGACACTGCTGGAAGCATTAATTTGATGTACAACAGGTTAAACAGAAAGAAAAACAGGCCAAGTTTCTACCATTTTAGCCATATGGGATAAATAGGGATAAATAGGGATGAGGTGCTGTGATTTAACTGCTTAAGTTCAACTCCTATTAATTGCAGTGTTAAGTGGTTGAGTTTTAGCAGGGACGTTGCATCACTAAATGCTGGGGCAGGGTTTGATGCTGATCAGGATAAGGCTAGAATCAATGTGAGCTCTTTTCCTTCTTTTATCTGTTTTAGGGGTGATTGTGCAGGTGACATTGTGGTCTGGGCACTGGATTTTCTATCTCCTTATTGACTCAAATGTGTAGTGGAAGCTCAGGACAGGCTGCTGAAAGTGGTGTGTTCTGTCTGAAGTTTTCTCCTTGTAGTTTTGCACTGGAGCTCAGGAATAAGTATGTAACATGTCCTGGCTTTTCTTGCTCATGTGGTTTGAGGCACTGTAAAACATACTTTTATCTATAAAGATTGAGACAGACACAAATATAAGCTTTATTCAAGGCTGTTGAATGTAAATGTAAATTCGTTTTCAGCAGTGGAAGTGTTCCTACATATGTTTCTCTGTGTCTTTTATGTGTATAGGAGTCAAACAACATTGGCCAGGCTATTTCATTTCTTTTTAAACTGTTCTGGTGAGGAGACTGTTCTGAACAACTTTGCCCAGCATATCACTGAGTGCTCCCGGCCTTTGTGTTTAACCTCCTGCTGAAGCAGAGTGAATGTGAGTGGAGGGAAACGGACTGTGAGGGTTGTGTGAGTTTACTGAGGAGAATATTTGACTGATGAGAGCAGTAGCGTCTGCACCATGTCTGTGAGAGACCGAGGCATGGAGATTTGGTCGATATACATCCCTGTGGAGAGAGTGATTTGTGTGTGTGTGTGTGTGTGTGTGTGTGTGGCTGTCTCGTTCTGTATCTGTGCGACATGTGGCAGTGAGGACGCTTACAGCATAACAGAGCAGCCTGACTAGTGCTATGCAAGAGAAAGGGGGGGATTTTTCCTTTCTACCAAATCTCATTCTGCATCAGTGTGCTGTTAATGAACTGCAAGCATCAGTGTTAAGCTCCCCCACACTTATGGTTGGATCATTCCATACCATAGAGGGAAGAAGATGAGTCTACAGTAGAGTCAGGCAGGGATTACTCTCTCTCTTTCTCTCACTGCCTAGCTTTCTCTATTCCTCTTGCTTTTTCTTTCTTGTCTGTCTCTTTGCCATACACAAAGATGTATGTAAGAACATAAAATGATTTCTGCAAAGGCAGAAGAACAGAAATATGGAGATGGTGGACCTACGGATATTTTTATTCCAGCAACAATAGGACAAAGATGCTTTGATGCTTTGTTTAAATTTTTACATTTTAATGAATGTCTTCCCTATGATGACTCACCACTTGCAATACATTTTAAGCTACTGGAAACTGACCCTGGTAGTTACTATACTGGTCCCAAAAACCTACAGAAACCTTGTGTGTGTGTGTGAAATGTTATGCATTTATTTATTTCTGTACTTCTATTGGTTTAAATAGCAAGGACCCGTTTTCAATATGAAATTATTCCCACTGTTCATTCACCATTGGTATTGGTTTTGCACTTGTGTTTAAGACTAGGCTTTATCCAATTAATTTACACCAGAATTAAGACTGAGGGGGAATTAGAGAAAGATGGCTTCTTACTTGGACACACTATTAAAGACAGGAAACAGACATCAGCTATTGACTGCTAATTTAAAAGGTGGACATTCTGACTCAGCAGGTGCCTGATAAGGTGTTTTAATGGGGGGGGGGGGGGGGATTCATAGAGGTGTGTGGCTACATGACTAAAGACAGTGCTGCTTCAAGGTACAAGCTAATCGTATCTTCTATTCTGATTCAGGTTCCTCAGTATGAGTCGAGATGGATGGCGGAAAAAAGCTAGTGAAGATGATGGCTGGGGAGGAAGGGTAAGAGAGAATCTTTTCACTTTGTTATAAATTATTTGTATTGCACTGGTGAGTAATCACAGTACTCCTTATTGGCAACTCACCTCTTTACTTGTAATTTGCAAAGAGCAGCAAGTCTTTCTAGAAATTTTATTGATCTGAATGTGCATGGTTGCTTTTCAGGCCAGTGCATTGCTGCAGAAGCAGGGTGGAAATATTTAGTTTTCTAATAAATGCTAATTTGACTTAAATAGAAAGGGAGTATTTTCAAACAAAGGGGCTAAACAAGATGGCAAGGAAGTTGAATTTTCACCTATGTCTTTGTGGCCTAAGCAAATTATATTTCAGATGTGCTTGAAGACATAAAATTAAAAAATGCATGATCTTTTGAGGTTAGTTATTTTACTTATTGTGTACACTTTAATTACTGGCTGCCTTAATTAGGCCTTCAAAAATTGCAGGGTTTAGGTAAAGAGGGAGAAGCAGAGAGTGCCTCTGTGTGTTGGGCTTTTCCTTCTTTTGTCTGTTTATTGGTTCAGACTCAACTCCTGAATCCCAGCGTTCTGTTCGTTGCCATGGAGACAGAGTCGCCGTGCCAGCAGGCTTGCACCTCCAGTCTCATTGAATGTCTGAGGCGTAATCAGACGCTTGTCAGCCAGACACTGCCCAGTTCGTTCTTTGTGTGTGTGCCTCTATGTTTCTACCAGCTTATTTCAGGAGCTTTGACTTGCTATACAATATGTAGCCCTTAAGTATGAAGCAGTGTTAGTTACTGTTTATGATTCCTGTTTATCTTTAGCTTTGCTTTTCCTTTTTTCCATGAATGAATGAATGAACCGCTGTGTGTCTGTGTGGGTGCAGGGGGGCTACATGGCTGCTAAGGTCTCTAAGCTAGAAGAGCAGTTTCAGAAGGATGCTCCTAGAGAAAAACAGAAACATGGAGCATCGTCCAGCATCTTCAGTGGAGTAGCGATCTATGTGAATGGATACACAGGTCAGAAGGACTTCTTTACTTTTGGCTTAGTTCAGGGTCAGTGTCAGTTTTATTTCAGTTTAAAATCTAACTTTTTCCATTTTGCACTTTGCATGGGATTAGAATATGTGTGTGGGCTATTTATTTGGTTAATGTAAAAGTAAAATATAGTAAAAATATTAATATTTAGATTTGTAAATAGATTAAGTATTTCTATTTTTATTATTATTATTATTATTTTACTCTTATATGGACTATTTGCGTAAGCTTTGTTTGCCTTTTGTGTAGACCCCAGTGCAGACGAATTGCGCAGACTAATGATGTTACATGGAGGACAGTTCCATGTGTATTACTCGCATTCCAAAACTACACACATTATTGCCACCAACCTGCCCAATTGCAAAATACGGGAGCTAAAAGGGGAGAAAGTAGTTCGACCAGAGTGGATTACTGACAGGTGTGTGGTTACGCTTGCATGCACATTTTCATTTGTAGTTAACGAGTGAAGGTGAACACCCAAGCATGTTTCTGTGATCGGTTCAAAACTGTTTCTTTTGCCGTCTGTATTGTTCCATTTTTGCTCATCATTAATACATGCTGTTTGCCATGCTGTTCTCTTTTTCAGCATCAAAGCAGGACGACAGCTCTCATACCTGCAATATCAGCTTTATGCAAAGCAGAAGGGCTTGAACTTTAAAAGTGTGCACACCTGGCCTGCCCAGGAAGCAGACATTCCCCAGCCAAGCAGCCTCGAGCCTGGCAACTCTAACCCAGCCTTTGTCATTACTCAGCCAGTGCCCTCCAGGCATACTGATAAAAAACATCATCAGCTGGACATTAAACTGTAAGTGCTTTGCCTGCCTGTTATTGCTGCCAAAACAAAACCTTGTTAAAAAAAATATGTAAAATTACAGGGGAGAGAATAAGCTTGCAGTGTAAATTAGTTCAATGTACAAGGGTCCCTTGACTTACGAGTTTATGACGGAGCTCGTAACTCAAATTACTCGTATGTCAAATCAATTTTCCCCATTGAAATGAATTGAAATGCCATTAATCCATTCCGGACCCCCCAAAAAAACACCAGATTTTTTTTGTTACATGTTTTTAAATGAGAAAAATGTGCTGATAAATAACGAATATTATATAAAAACACAATACAACAGAAATAACCACACCAGCAGCAGCTTCTCCATTTTGATGGATAGATGTCCGCTGTTTAGAAAATATTTTATTGCCCTTGGCTGGCGTTATAGCCTTTATCGACTCCTTCTGCTTCAGTAAGGTGCAGATTGTAGAAGTGCTACACTCGTACTGCTTCGCCAAGTCAACTGCACGCACACCTTGGTCATGTTTATCGATAATTTCTTTCTTTAATTCAATGCACATCATCCACTTCTTCTTTTCAGCACTGTCCTTCACACTCACTTTCTTCGGACACATGGTTGGAAAAACGAATTTTGAACAATAATTGCGAGCGCAACACTGTTGCTTCCACTGCGAGCTAACTGCTTAAAGTGAACGAGTGAGACATGGGATGCTGGGCGGATGTTGTTCACTGCTCCATCTAGCGGTGGGTATCTGAAGCCGGCTCATAACCCGAATTTTAGCTCTCAACTCAAAGTAAAAAAAAAAACAGCCGAGATCTCGAAAAACTCGTTAGTTGGGACACTCGTAAGTCAGGGTACCACTGTATTCCGAGTTGTTTCTGGCTGGACTATTTCTGTTGGACCATTTGTCAAAATGTTTTCAGTGTGTTTGTAAATAGATTAAAAAAAAACACGATGCAAGAATGTATTTTCATCAGCATCAAGATGGTGCACATAGGTTTTGGCATGCTCTCAAGCCTCATGTACTCTCTAAAACTTTGCACTGGAATAAATTTGCCTACCTTTTATTTATTTCTTTTCTTGAACAGGAATGGCTCATGCTTAGGTTTCTCTGAACACGAAGGGTCCAGTGTTAATGGAATTCATGAAGAAGAAGCTGGTGTTAATTCCCATGTCATTTTCCTAAAAGAATCAAAGAACTTTCTGCGAGCCAATGGCCATGCTCATCTTCTGAATGGTGCCTTAAAACTAATAGACTCTGTTCCTTGTTCAAAACGTACACTCCAAGGTGTGGAGTCCCGGTGCTCCCAGCCTCAGCCACCACAGTCAGAGGCTAAAGAAATGGGGGGAACCCATTGCCTTCGTTCTGCTGGCTCTACATCAGATCCTGTAGCATCCACTGCCAGCACCTCGTTGACGTTCATTCCTCAAGATGTCACTCATAATGAACAAAGCTCTTATTCATCCCTCCTTTCAGAACCCCCTTCACCAACTGTTATAACAATTAAGGAAAATGCAGAAAATTTAGAGATGTCCGTCCCTCAAGGTCAGAGTAGTCGAGTTAGACTGAATGGGAGTCACCATATAACATCAAACTCCTCCCTAAACAACTCCAACATCCAAGCAAGCAAGGCTTCAGCAAAGGGATCAGAGGCTGGGATTATCTCTGAGTTTTTCTCTCATTCACGTCTCCATCATATCGCCACATGGCGAAACGAGTTCTCCGAATATGTAAACTCGCTGCAGAATCGGCGCCGGGTAGAAGGGTGTGCTGTGTTCTCTGGGAAGGAGAGGTTGAAGAAACTCCATGCTAATCACAGTGGAGGTAATGGGATTAAAATATACTAATAGTATCGTATTTATAGACTTTTTTTCTAAAGCTTTGAGGTTCTCAAACGTTCTCTGGCTATTTGTTTTTGAGGGTAAATTTTGTTTTCCTCACAGGATCGTCATCCATGCCTGCTCCCCAAGTTCGTCAGCCCTGTATAATGCATGTGGACATGGACTGCTTCTTTGTGTCAGTGGGGATCAGACAGCAG
The DNA here is from genome assembly GCA_017165825.1 of Hepsetus odoe. Taxonomy (NCBI): domain Eukaryota; kingdom Metazoa; phylum Chordata; class Actinopteri; order Characiformes; family Hepsetidae; genus Hepsetus; species Hepsetus odoe. Next base: position 17,013,857 of record CM029369.1, read on the forward strand.
CCTGAACTTAAAGGTAACTATCATTCACACCTGCACAAGTTGGCATACCACAATGCCAGGATAAAACATAATTAACACAAACAAATAATTTTCTTGGTAACAATTATATTTAAATATGCTTTGTTAATGGTTGCAGGTTAGGGGTACACTTGTCTAAAATCACAAGTATTTTAATGGCATGCAATTATAGATTTACAATTAAAAATAAAAAAAAATACATATTACTTAGCATGTTGTCTATAAATGAATAGTGTTTATATACTTTGTTTTACACTGCATATGTACTGCGTATTTAAACTGGGTTTATTGCTGCATTTAGTGTACCCTGTTCTTTTTCCTTTTCTTTTCAGGTAAACCAGTTGCTGTTACAAGTAATCGTGGACGTGGGCTTGTTGCTCAGCGGCCTGGTGCAAACCCCCAGTTGGAGATGAAGTACTACCAGAACAAACAGAAGCAGCATAGAGCAGGTGACTGTACATCCTGTGTTGTCTGTCATTGTCAAGGATTTTCAATCAATAGGACCAATAGGGTGCAATTCTGCTTCAGGTAAGAAAGCAGAGTTCGTGGAACACGGATTCTGCAAGCAAACTGCAGTTGCATCTGTCTTCAACCGCATGTATTGTTTTTGCTCTATGTCTTCTCACACAAACAACCAGTCTGAGAGTTTAAACAATCCAATTTTTTATGCCTTTATCTAACTGCGGTTTCTGTTGCTGCTGCCGTTAGAGTTCTCTCAGTATAGTGTCTTTTGGGACCCTGATATAAATTCATACCTTATTTTAAAAACTAGAATCTTTCTTTTAGAAGACAACCTTTGTGAAACAAGCCTTCACAAACTGTTTAAATTTAGTAAACTGAACATGAATATGTAATCAGCCACAATTTTCCACCCACTTTTTACACAGTCCTACATTTTGCATGCATATGCATATGCATGGAGAGATGCATTTTTTTGTTTGTTTGTTTTTTAAGATTGCACATTTAGACATTTATTACATTACACACAGATAAAATGTGTCAGGTTTGCTCCAGAAAAGGAGGTTTTTTTTTTTTTTGTTGGTTTGTGTTTGTTTTGTTAGCATGCCATTATATTGATTGTATTGTTGCAGCATTTTCTCAATGAAAGTCACTTCTGTTTGTGTGATTGTTGCTTCTTCAGTTTGAGAGAGGCGTGCAGGGCTTCAGTTTTGTAATCAAGTCAAAACAGTGAAGTTTTTTTTTTTTTTGCATGGTTTTATAGAAATTAATATTTCTGCTAATAGGAAATGTTCTTGAATGATACCAAACATATTTGATATATAATAATTGTCATATGTTCACTCTTAGCGAGAAAAGACACGGATTTTGAAATTAGTCAATCTCCAGAGAGTGAGGAAGCCTACAGCAATGGACTACAGCAGGACTGTGCTGCTCTCTCTATGGCAGAGATTGCTTCCTGCAGCTATGAGGCCAGGTATTATAAAATTTGTCTAGCCACAAATCTTAAAGCTAAATATATTAAGAATGATCAATATGAGGATGAATGATGTGACAGCGTTCTGAGTATGTATTGTGATAGTCTGTACTTGGAGATCACTTAGCAGTATAGTAACAGCATAAACCCAAGATGATAGCCCCTTCTGTGACTTTTATTTAATATTTTATAATTACTGATTGGATTTTCTTCCAGTTTTAATAAATGTCAACTTAATAAGGAAAATAAACATGTTGCACAATTCTTTAAAATTATTATTTCTGTTTTAATGCCGCATTTAGCTTGTTCCAAGTTATACACAAATCTCAGAAAAGCTAAATACTGTTGTGTATTGAGTTTGTCTCCATGTATCATAGTGCTATAGAGAGCAGTTTATTATATGTTTACTATGATAGTAGTAATTCATGAAACAAAACAACAAAATTGGTAAAAATGCATGCATATGAAATGTGTGTTTTGTCTCCTTTACAGACAGGCTGGAGTGAGGAATGGCATGTTTTTCGGTCAGGCAAAACAGTTGTGTCCTGAGCTGCAGTCAGTGCCCTATGATTTCCATGCATACAAAGAAGTGGCACTGGCCATGTATGAAACCCTAGCCAGGTAGAAGATGCTGGCACAGTCCCTGAACTGGAACACAATAGCAGCATGCATGGTTTAATGAAAGCTCATTCATTTCTGTTCTTTTTGCAGTTATACATATAACATTGAAGCACTAAGTTGTGATGAAGCACTGGTGGATGCCACAACTCTTCTGTCAGAGCTAGGGGTCTCACCCGATGTGCTGGCAAGTGCTATTCGTGCTGATGTGAGGGAAAAAACAGGCTGCTCTGCCTCCATCGGAATTGGTGATTGTACCACTTTGTTAATGAAAATGAACACCTTAGTACAAGTTATTTCATTTACTTAGGAGTTATTGATTAACTGAAGTTTGGCCCGTTGTAAAGAGCCTCATAATTTGAGCTCAAATTGCTATAGTTTACCTTTGAAATCTTCTTTAATTTTTATTTTTGTAATTAATATATTTCAGTTTTCTTTTAGATTTTAAGATTTATAATATATTTATTAACTCTCTTCAGGCTCCAACATACTCCTGGCAAGGATGGCAACCCGGAAGGCAAAACCTGATGGCCAGTATTTTCTCAGACCAGAGGGAGTAGATGACTTCATTAGAGACCAGTCTGTTACCAGTCTGCCTGGTAAGTGTTAAAAGTACCTCTTGAAAATCTGTTCTCTACGTTTTAGTCAGCAGTGGAGTTTAATTAAATGGCATTTGTGTGTCCTTGCAGGTGTGGGACGAACTATGAGTGGTAAGTTAGCCTCTCTGGGTGTGGGTACATGTGGAGACCTGCAGCAAGTGTCCATGGTCCGCCTGCAGAAGGAATTTGGGCCACGAACGGGGCAGACTCTTTTCCGCTTCTGCAGAGGGCTGGACGATAGGCCTGTTCGCAGTGAGAAGGAGAGAAAGTCTGTGTCTGCAGAGATGAACTATAACATCCGCTTCACAAAGGTCAGAGACTTTCAGACATAATGTGACTTTGCCCACAAATTTCTCTTTCAAATAAATGAATTATAAATGCACATGAAAAATTATCCATTTACATTTTTGGACAGCTTTAATTTCACAAGTTTCAAGCTTTTGATTTCAATTTTTATATTGTTATTTAGGAGCGCTTAAATCATTCATTTTATTTATCACATGCCCCGCTGTGTTTATGTTTTAGGTTGAGGAGGCAGAGGCTTTCCTGACTAACCTTTCCAATGAGGTGCAGAAAAGACTGCAGGGGTCGGGACTGAAAGGTCGCCGGATAACGTTGAAAGTGATGATGCGCAAAGCAGGTGCTCCAGTTGAGCCTGCTAAATATGGGGGACATGGTATCTGTGACAACCTGGCCAGGTGACTTGGACACAGACTTTCAGGAAAATACTAATTGGTGCTGTACTCTCTATTCTTTATTATAGTGTTGGCCTATAAAATGCTGACACTTTAGCTACTGGAAATAAGCTCTGTGCATCACATTTTTTGTGTTTTGAACATAATTTGATTCAATCATAGAAAACTTTTTTTTTTCCTGAGAATTTACACAACCTCCTTGTGACCCAAGCATGAATAATTGGGTCCAGAAAATGCACAGCGGTCTCTACCACGTTGCTTGATTTAACCTGAGTATAATGTAATAAAATGTCATTTATTGTCCCTGATTGGAAATTTTTTTTTTCTGCCTTGCAAATTTTAAAATGATCTATAAAATACATTTTTGTCAATGTCTTCTGTTGTATATCATATATGGTACTGCTCCTGCTGTACAGATCTGTGCTGCTAGCTCAGCCCACTGACAGTGGCCAGCTTATAGCTTCCGAGGTCATAAAGCTCTTCCATGCCATGAAGCTGACTGTGACGGACATGAGAGGGGTTGGGCTGCAGATGCAGCTGCTTGAAAGTTCACACTCGGACGCTGGCCCATCTCATTCTCGCTCTATCAAAGACTTGTTCTCGAGTAAACGGTCTACACAAAGCATGAGAAAAGAACATCCAAGAACAGGTCAAGGTGCTGTATTTGCATAAATTATATCTGCATGTATTTTCCAAACTTAACTTCTAGCACTTAGTTGTGTTCTCTTTGTTTTTCCTCAGATGTCTTTCCTAGTACGTCTTCCAATCAAGGGGAGATCTCCCTCAATCTTGATATCCTCAAGGGGATATCTCCCTCAATCTTGCACACAACTTTTTCAGATTCATTGCCTGGGACAAGTAAAGGGGTACCTTCTACCCCCAGTCACTCCAGAACACGCCTCAACCTCAGCATAGAGGTGCCATCTCCTTCTCAGGTTAGGAAGCTCTATTTCTGGTTGCAGATTATGATTCTGATATCCATAGGGTTCAGCTGTGTAGTCCTGGTATTGGGTATCTTTGAATTGAGAGCTTGCTCCTTTTTGATCTTTAGGTAGATCGCTCTGTATTAGAAGCTTTACCAATTGAGCTGAGAGAACAAGTGGAGCAGTCATGGAGCCACAGAGAGGAGAAACCAAGTACCTCATCTTATCCATCCTCACGGCCCTATACCCTTTCCTCAGCTCCCTCAGTTCCAACAACTAGCACCCTGCTGCTACACCTCCCAGACCAGCTTGGACAAACCGGCAGCGCAGGCATTGTACTAGAGCTACCTGACTTCTCCCAGGTATCTTCTTGTATTTTGTGAATTAAAAACACATCAAAAGAAAGGATTCCTTAAATTGAAGACATTTAAAAGAATACAATTGTTGGTTTGGCAGCTTTACATGGGGCGACAGGATTTGGATTTTTGACTCTATGTACCCAGGTTGACCCAGAAGTGTTTGCAGCACTCCCCAGGGAATTACAGGAGGAGCTTCGCTCTGCTTACAGATGTAAGGAAAATTCTCAGGCTCAAGGCACTGTGGGTAAGTAAAACAATAGTACATTTAATACTGCATTAGGCATTGGAAAAATACTCAATGTCCATATATTCCTGTTGGTACTAGAGCAGAGAAATCCATTGCTTCAGCTGAAGCAGCCTGCAGTGGGCAGGACAAAGCGACGCTATAAAAGGAGGAATGCCAGCCCTGCCAACAAAGGCACTAGTCCATTAAAACGACTCCTCCCAGGAAACAGCCCAGTCAAATCGAGTCCTTCCAAAACCATCCCACCATCACTCAAATGTAAAGATATTCCACCTGGATTAAAGGTAGATTTGTTGTTTGCACTTTGGATTATATTTGGACCACTTCAAGTTAATATATAATGTAACCATTCATAAATGGGTAGTTTAGGTTAAAAGCATGATTTACATGATTATTAGTGCTTTCACCAGTGAGTTCATTGCATGAAATTTTTTTTCTTCCTTATTAAGAAGAATTCTTGTTAACAGATTGAAACTGGGCCATCCTCTTCGTCTTTAAACCATGAAGTGCCAGAAGTACTGCCCAAATTCACACCTCGCTCTGCTCCAGCTCTAGCTGGAGCTTGTGAACTCAGTGACATCCGAGCTCTGCTGCGGGAGTGGGTTACCACCATCTCAGGTAACACAGGGGCTATGTTTGTTATGAGTTTTATTTGTTAAGTTTTACATTTTATAATCCTAAAGAGTCATACATATACTATACGTACCTTTTTAATAAAATGTTTATTCATTTAATGTGTAAGGATCCCTAACAGAGGCTGCCTATTTTCCAAATATTTTGTCCCCTAAATTGTTTCATGACTCTGATTGGCTTGCTGTTATAATCATTTGTGCACTCATTTTGCAACATTTTTCCATCTCTATGTTCAGAACCCTGTTGTGATACCTTTTAGATATCACATCAAATTACTATTTGTCATCTTGCAAAGATAGCCTTCCCACTGTTTCATGAGTTCATGCAGAACTCAATTAGATTTTACCATGACTGTTGTTATTCTAGTTGTTCAAGCCTCACTCCTCAAAGTTTCCTCTTGATCCCAATGTGCTTCATGCCACCACCTGGTTCAGTCCTTTCCTGAGTTGCATCAGAAATAGGTTCAAGCTGAGCACTACGGTTTGGCTTTTGCAGAGTTAGGATTTAAGGCTGTTGGAGGTATTTTAGACTGACTTTATGCATGTGTGAGTGTGCTTATATGGAGGTTTGCCCCTTTAGAGCCCATGGAAGAGGACATCCTGCAGGTGGTGAAGTATTGCACAGAGCTAGTGGAGGATAAAGATCTGGAGAAACTTGATCTTGTTATCAAGTACATGAAGAGGTAATGTTGTTTTTATTTATTTTTTTTTCTTCCTTTGCCCTCCCCTCTTTTTTCAGAATGCATGCTAGCAGAACCCTTTTTGTATTTCTTACTTTTCAATCTGTCTTTACTTTGCAGGTTGATGCAGCAGTCAGTGGAGTCTGTATGGAGCATGGCCTTTGAATTTATCCTGGACAATGTGCAGGTGGTGGTGCAGCAAACCTATGGCAGCACTCTAAAAATCACATAGAAGCATTTTGTGAGGTATATCATTACCTCAGTCACTGTGACGTTAAGTGCTGCCCCCTCGTCATGAGACAACGGAAAGCAAACTGAAGAAGCTTTAAAGCTAGTGGTTCCTTCTCTCTACCTACGTAACATGTAGCATGGCTGCATTGTTTTCTTGGATCAAACCTTTCTCAAAGGACATGCAGAGTGACTAGCCACCACATTTTATTATTTTTTTTTTTATTGTGGCTTGCATCTTCAGCAGCAACTTATAGCAATGGTTTCATTTGTAGCATGATCACGAAGTTGTATCAGTATAATGTTCTAATATCAGTTTGAGACACATCAGAAAACGAGACGTTATTCTTTAAATGTTTTGTTCGGTCACCGTCTAAACACTACCAGCAAAAGTTAAAACCAGTCAGAAAATTGTAAACAAAAATCATGATAATTTATGGAGCCTTTATTAATGACTAATTAATGAGGTCTCCAGCTACATAATCTTTTCATTTTATACTGGTTTCATGCTATCATGCACAACATACCTTTTCCCAGGTAATCACGGTAGGTAGGCATGTTGGGAAATGAAAAACATACTGGCCTTCACTCTTCTTTGAGTGTTTTTCGTTGACTTGTTTCTGTTCACTTACCTATCCTTGGAGTGCCATCTTTAACCCAGGAAAATGCGGCACACACAGTAGCAAAGAAAGCGGCGAACCAGGATTTGTCATCTATAGGTCAAACCTAAATTTTAACAGTAAATCTCCAAAACTAGCATTTTGTATTTAACTCTCAAGTGCCAGACTTTGTAAGTATAGCATGTAGATATCAATGTTAATGTCTAGAGGGGGCAACATTTTATAAGATTTTTATGTGTTTGCATAATGTTTACAAGATTTTTTTGGTGTGTTTTTGTCTGTATGAGAGAGAGTGTGAGATATGAAGCATAATAATAATATAATTGTAATTAAACAGTAGCCAAAGTCCTTCCTTAATTTGAAGACCGTTTTATGGATGTCCAAAAGAAAACCAAGTTTATTGACAAGCATAGAGTTGCTGATGGATTCCTCACCAGTCTCAAAACCAATTTCTAATGAAAGCTGATTTGGATGTAAGTTTTTAAAAGAATGTTTGTTCACTGAATTATGATGTCTGATGGAGGTTTTTAAGCTGCTTATGATACACCTCTTCGATCAGGAGGTCCAGTTTTGTTCACATAGGGCCAGTGTGGCTGTAGGTTTTCATATCAAAAATGCAGAAGCATATCTTATCAGTTTAAAAACTTAAACCCATTGGTTAAACAAGTAGAATCATGTGCTCCTGAGTGAAACCTGCGGCCCCCCCGATCCTTTGACAATAAAATTGGAGTCCTCTGTTTGAGATTAGTTTCTTCTGCCATGACCATACATTAGGGAAGGCTGGAAATATATATTTGGTCAGCAAAATCTGTCTTAAAAGCCTGACCTGTGCCTGAAGACCTGAAGCTGTGACACCATTTGTATGTTTTCTAAACTTGCTAATAAACTGCTCTTATTCAAAATTTGGAGCCAAATTCATTCAGGGTTTATTTGTCCATTTGTTGTACTGCTATTTGTCACACAATACAGATTCACTAGGAATTTCAGTAAAGAATGTTATTCATATTTATCAGATCAGATGTGACAGGTAGATTTTATGTCTTGAATGCCTGTATAATCTGCTTTAGTGTTTATAAAAAGATAGCAGTGTATAAACACTAGTTATTAATGCTAGTAGGCAGATAGATACTGATCTGTAAATACTAAAAGTCAGGGCATGTTGTATTTAAGCAGGCATGTTTTGAAATAAGTGAAACTTGCTTCTGCTCTCTTCTATGCATACAAAGACATATCAATAATGGCAGATGATTTATTGATCCACTCTATTGTCTATTTCAGTAAAATACAAGACAGTGGCTATATAATCAGCATTACAGGGGCCAGATCTGCTGTCCACTGCTGTACTGTTAGATTTTCATGGGAGACATTGTAAGCAGGGGCAGCGGTTGCCTAGTGGTTAGTGTCCCCTGTCTTTCGCCCTGTGTGAGCTGGGATGGACTTGAGCGCAACCCCGCTTGGGACAAGCGGCCGAAAAGGACTGACTGACTGACTGAGATTGTAAGCGTACCTGATTTTTGAGGGGAATGTCCCTCAATATTTCATTGTGGCCTTGGTTTAATGGTCTTGTACAGATTTAATATAATTTAATATGTTTTAAATGGATTAGATTTGTTTCATTATTTTTCTTCTATTTCTATATATCTATTTTACGTATATTTTACTCTTCTCATTTTTGTGACCTAGTTTAAGATATTGTACAGTCTTAGGTGAAACTTGAGGATATATTTTACTGCACATTGCTTTTGTGTGTAGGTGACAGACAGCTTGAATCTTGGGCAGGGGTGATGGTTAGGCTAGACTCCAGGTTCAGAAGGTCGTAGGTTCGAGTCCCAGAGTAGTAGGTTTCCTTGAGGGACCCTTGAGCAAGGTACTGCCACCATCATTGCTCTCTGGGCACTGGATATCGCTGCAGACTGCTCTACTGCAGGATGGATTTTACTGTAGTTTGCTGTGTGCTGTGCTCTGTTTCACAATGGCATAAAGTCACTTTCACTTAATAGCCCGCTAATGCAAATTCTATCAAATACCGGATTCCCTGTTTTCACTCTATGACGCCATTCCCTTTTGTGTGGACAGACACGCTTGAAGTGGGCGGGCAGCAGAGCGCGTGCGCGTTAGAGGGCCGCCCGACACACCGCACGTACCGGTGAGTCTCCGCCGCTCAGACCATTCAATAAAACTACGCTTCTTTCATATCTCTACACCCTATTGAGCTGTTTACATAATCCGTCTGTTTCTCTTCAGCGTGCCGTGTGTGAGAAGTGGTCCTACAGGGACACCAGCTGTCCATTTGTCCGTCTTTTTTAAACTAGCCTGCAAGCTAGCGTGCTAACATTAGCCTCCTCTTGATTAGCGGGAATGGTTCTGTTAGCCAACGGGCTAAGATAAAGGGGTTGATCCAATAAAAGGTAGTATTTCTTTCGGTATGGAGCCTAGAAGTTCACTTTAAGCTTTGTTTTCTTCTCTTATTGTCTTTATTGTTTACTGCGGGCAGTCTGTCGTGCGACATATTTATATTTACGGAGATGTATTAACTGTTCTACGCGCAGCTGGCAGTGCCGGTAGATCGGTGGGACTCTGAGCAGGTGGTCCGAGTGTGTTGACTGGTGCAGATTTAGTCGTGTTGAGACCGGAGTGTAGATTTAATCCGTGGAGAGAAGGGCTAACGTGGGTTAGCATGTCAGACGTTGTCGCCGGTTAATCAGGCGACGCGCTGCGTCTGTAGCTGGAATCTTGCTTTCTAACAGATGCGACATGTAACAACTGCCTTTGTTTACATTTCGGGACGATCATTAATAACCACTGATATAAGGAACAGTTGGTGTTTGCTGTGTGAACACAGCAAACACCAACTGTTTCCATGGACACGCCTAAGCCGGGCAGGTCTGTGATCCTGTCGGTGAAGTCGTTCAGTGTAACGCAGCTGTGATCCCGAATCCCCCGCGGGATTCAGAAAGTGCAAGTATGTGTAGTTTTACCATCTAGATGAGCAAATCCCTCAAACTAACCTGATTATGGATTACTCGAGTTTTGTGGTCTGGTTGAGGTTGATTGCTCTAAGTGAAGTGAAAGTGACTAAGTGCCATTGTGAAACGCAGCGCATTGTGAACCAGAGCGAAATGCATCTTCTGCTTTTAACGCACACAGTGTGTAGCAGCAGGCAGCTATGTCCATGCCTGGGGAGCAGTAGCTGTGACAGTACCTTGCTCAGGGGTGCCTCAGGGCAACCTACTGGTCTGGGATTTGAAGCCACGACCTTCTTATTCTGGGGCCTAGTCCAACAGTATTTGTCTTAAGCTAGTTTCGACAGATTCAAATGCACAAATCTAAAATATAACTGCATGTTAGGGATTTTTCATTACTTTAAATTTCCTGTAACTGTTTATCCAGATTACATCCATCTTATAACTGGGGGGGTTTCTTTTGTATCCTTCATAGTGTGAGAGAGCAAGAGAATGGCCAGTCAGTCGATGGAGATTGTCGCCAAAGTGCTGGAGCAGCAGGTGCTCCATTCAGCACGGCTTGTTGAGGAGCAGCTGGATGCTGAACTGGAGAAGCTTGAGCGAATGGATGAGGATGAACTGGAGCTTCTAAAGGAAAGGAGACTGGAGGCCCTTAAGAAAGCCCAGAAGCAGAAGCAGGTGGGACAGTAGTGGGAGACCTAAGGTTTAAAGAAATGTCGGAGTTCAGTTATATTAAGATATTTAGCTAAAGTTGTGTATCGGTGAATCAGTGGGGTTTGTTTCCAAGAATGTGAAAAGGCTTGTCCTTATTTATCTTTTATTAGGAGTGGCTCTCAAAAGGTCATGGAGAATACAAAGAGATTCCAAGTGAGAAAGACTTCTTTGCTGAGGTAAAAGAGAGCAAGAGTGTGGTTTGCCATTTCTACAGGGATTCTACTTTCAGGTGTGTGGTTTTATTTAAACAGTATTTGTTTCTGCTTAAATTTTATCCACTGCCTATCAGTTACAAATCTTTTGGCATCAGTATAAGCAAGACATAGCTTACTTAATACAGTCTCATTGTATAGGTTTCAAGTCTTTATGTTCAATACAAACCGTACTAACAAAAACTATGACATCATCATTCAATACGTGGTGAAATATAATCTATAGACCTCAGTAGATGTTAAAAATAAAGAGCTTTTTATGGCCAGTAACACTTACCAATCTGCCAGTGGCATGTGCTGATTTTGCTGTGAGACATGGTTAAAAGGGGATGCAAATATAGAGATATTTAATAAAATTGACATGTGCTGGACTTTATTACTTGAAAATGTAAAAGTTTTTTTTACTGAAATATCACAGGAAAAATTATTTCGTTTTAGTGTTGTTTGACTGCAAATATGAATTAAGTAATTTCTTTTTTTTATTTCGATCCACTTCAGTATATTTTCAGTTTCTTACATTGACAGTGGGACATCAATGTTTGTAAATTAATATTTATTAATTTGCTCAAGTATATTTTATAAATATTAACACATTGCAGGTTAAAAAATAATGAAATACCTCTCCATTTCTCTGCATCAGCGTATTATCAATATACACGACAACAAATCAAATTTGTTTTGCAACTGGGAAAGCACATAGCACTGGCCTGTAAACTGTCACTTCCTGTAATCCTGCATCTTTCTCTTGGCCTGAAAGCTAATTTATTTATTTATTTATTTATTTTCTTGATTTAAGATGCAAAATTTTAGACAAGCACTTGAACGTCTTGGCAAAGAAACATTTGGAGACGAAGTTCATCAAACTGAATGTGGAGAAAGCTCCATTCTTAACAGAGAGGCTCAGGATTAAAGTCATCCCAACAATGGCATTGGTAAAAGATGGAAAAACAAAGGACTACGTAGTAGGCTTCACTGATCTAGGGAACACAGATGAGTTTTCCACTGAAATGCTTGAATGGAGACTGGGCTGTTCAGACATCATCAACTACAGGTAGGTTAACAAAATAAACATTTTAGTTCTCTGATCTCTGATGCACCACAGATCTTGTGGTGAAAATCTCTAAACCATTTCTCCTTTGCACACCTCTAGTGGGAATCTTTTGGAGCCTCCTACAGTTGGTCAGAAAGCAGCGTCCAAGTTTACCAAGGTTGAGAAGAAAACAATCAGAGGAAAAGGCTATGACTCAGACTCCGACTCCGACGATGATTAAAGAAGACTAATGTCTCCCTTCTTCTCAGGGCTTCCTACACAAAGTACTAAGTCTTGTAGAACCAGCTTGGGTTACTTGTTTGTCTTTTTAGGTTTGGTTTTAAATTTCATATTTAAAAGTCGTTCAAGATCATTGCCCTTTGATTAACAAATTAAAGACTTGTATCTGAGACTGCATATTGCATATTATGTTTACAGAGTCACCTGGATTAATTTGAGTTTCACTGTGGAATGAATTAGAAGTGGAGTTTTGTCTTGACTAGCCCTGTCATGCAATAAAATTAAATTTAAGAGGATGCTTCAGTTGCCTAGAATTTACATCAGGGTATTTTTTTTAACAGCAATTAAAATGCATGCATTTTTCTAAAATCTTAAGTTTGCTACATTTTGGCAAAAACATTCCGTCTCATTTTGGGTGAATGTCACCTATAAATACCATCTATATTGGAATAAATCTGGGATCTGTTTTTATTTATTTCATCTATTTGTTATCCCATGCTAGATAAATTAACGAAGCTCACAAATAGTGATCGCTTTTCATTTACGTCACTGAGTTTAAGATCATTGTGTAGAAATCAGTAATGGTTTTTGGCTCCAAATGTTAAACTTGATCTGTTCACGATCATCTAAGCAACCCTGGTCTTGTAGATCTACTTTCCTGCAGGATTTAGCATATTTAAATTTTTTAAACCAGCATTTAACCTTTTGCCTCCATCCCTTACTTAACACTAATTCCAGTAGTTAACTAATTGGGGCAGAAGGCTGGATCACCAGGACCTGGGTTGCTGATCACTAATTTACAAGTGCCAAAAAAGATTTCATTTTAATAATGAACTCTTTTTGATGTGTAAATGGAAGCTTTCATTTTTTAATGTAAAATGACAACTTATTAAAAAGGGGAAAAAACCTTCACTGTGTAGTTGGTCTTCTATTTTACACTCATCATAAATCTAGATGAGAGTCTTATTGTCAGTATGAAGAAAAACAATTTCAGTAAAGTGCAATTAATAGTATTTGATCAAAGATAAGCTGTACATCCATCACCTAAACGGCTTATCTGGACCAGGTTAGTGCTGGAGCGTGTATCAGGGCACACAGAGCGAAAGGAGGAACATCCTGAACAGACCACTATTCCATTGAAGACCAGACACAAACAGTTCCACTTGGGAGACAATTTTGCATCTTCAGTCCACCTGATGTGCATGCCTTGCTGTGATGTGACTGTATTACTGATTGTATCAGTAGGAAGAAAATGCTTTTAAATGAAAAGTGAAAGTGACAACCCTTGTCATTGCAAGGTCACAGTACAGCACACAGTGAACCACAACAAAACTGAACCTCTGCATTTAACCCATGCAAACATCGTGCAGCAGTGGGCAGCAGGGAGCAGGTACCTTGCTCAAGTACCTCAGGGCAACCTACTGGTAAGGGGATTGAACCCACAATCTTCTGATCCTGTGGCCAACTCCCCAACCACTAGGCCACTGCTGCCCAGCATAAATGAGCAGTTGTTTATGCAGTTGTTCTTAACATGTTCAAATGTAACAAGATATTTTGAATTTAGGTTGACATTCATTTTGCTCAATGCATTATGACTTCTTAATGCAGCCCTTGTCAAAGTCGATGTAAGTCAGTGTCAGTTTTCACTGTCAATTGAGTTATTTACATGCAGAACAAAGTGTTAACATCGGCAGCTGTGTCATCAGCCAGCCATAAAAAGCATCTTTTGCATGACTGCATGTTGTACTATGTATGGTTGTGTTTGCAACCAGCATAATTTGATTTAGCAGACATAAAAAAAGTGTCCTACAACTAAACTAGAACACAGGAAAATGATCAGTCATTACTTGTTTTTTTAATATTTAATAAATGCCAAAAAACGCAAAATATGAGTAAGAATTAGGATTTGGAAGATGAGCTACGACTCAAGAGTTTTCTGCTCCACAGGCTTTTGAAGGCGTTTCACTACAAGTTCCCCTCTACTGTTCAGATAGGAATCTGCCATTTCTTCCACTGAAGGTAGTCCATGAGGAAACTTCAATGGTTCGATTCTGAAAACAGAAAAATATAGTCAGTAGAGGTTTATAGATAGATGGCAGATCTGATAACTTTAACAAAAATGATTCATCTAACCAGATAAATCATTGATGTAGGGAAGTTTTAAAGTATTAAAATCATGAATTAATCATCATGATATGATTTTTGTACTGTGCCCATATAGCTTTCCGTATTAAGCTTATTCTTTCACGAGGGCGGGGCAGGTACCATGCCTTAACCTAGGCAGGTTACTTTCTAATAGCAAAACTCACTTGACAAGATGCTTTATGATTTTCAGTTGGTTATTCACTGATGGTGTGTTCTTGTGTACTCTAGGCTCATATGCCTGTCCAACAGAAAAACAATCAGGACTGACAATCATTTTTGTTCTTAAAAAATAGCAACGATAAATAATAATAAAAAAAATAAATAAAAGCTTCAGTTCACCTTCATTAGACCCAAACTCTTCACCACCTTCTTTTCCCAGTAAGGTCGTCGCATTGTGCTCTTCACTCGGGTTACTATGTGCAATTTATGTGGCTGATCTGGACTGCCACCATACTTTTCATGGTCCTTTGAACACTCTTCAAATACCTACATTGTAAAGGCATGATAGACATGAAGCACGAAAACCTCATATCATGCAGGGCTCTCTATCAAGCTTCTTAATACTTTTTAATGGTGCATATTTTCTCATTATCTCTTGCTGTCACAGTCAATGAGCGCATCGCTGCTTTCTAAGTTTTTAATATGGGACTTTTTGTGGTAGCAAATTGTTTGGCAATTTAATTTTAAAATCGAAGTTATCAACAAGCTAACAATTGGGGGAAAAAGGGAAAATACACTTCCTGTCCAACAAAAAATAAGTCACCACCTGGATTTAACAAAGCAAAAAAGGTAAGAGCCTCCCAATGGATAATTACTGCATGAATGATTATGTTTCAGCTGCAACAAGTTATTTAACTCTAACTGATGCAGTGAGCATCTTCTCATTACTTAAACAACCATGTCGGGAGACACATCCTGTAGTCTTGGAAAATATGTTAATCTGTTTCAGAAGCGTCAAATTATTGGCATCAAGCAAAGAAAGGAGGAGAAGCTGAAACTACAAAAAATGGGTTAAGAGCTGTCCAACGCACTATTAAAAACTGATTTCAAGATGACAATGACAGGATTCATCGGCTCAGATTGTGAAAGAGTGGTTCATGGAGCATCACACATGGATTGGCCACCACATCTTAACCGCATTGAGAATCTTTGGGATGTACTGGAGAAAAATTTGTGTAGCGGTCCGACTCTCCCATCATCTCTACAAGATCTCTGCGAAAAATTAATGCAACTCTGGAAGGAAATAAATGTGACATTGCAGAAGCTTACTGAAACAATGCCACAGTGAATGCCTGCCATAATCAAAGCTAAAGGTGGTCCAACAAAATATTAGTGTGTGAGACTTTTTTTTTTTTGGAAGGGCAGTGTATACATTCAAAACACATTTTGTATAAATATGTAGAAACATTCTTTTATTTAATGAAGGAATAAATACCATCCAGTACCAAGCAGGGCCATAGGGAGAGGTAATTAGTCTTACATATCAAGCAGTTAACCAAATTTAGCTGTACTAAATCTAAACATACTTAAAACGAATCTCTTCAGGGCCTTAGCAGCTTGCTATAATTAATGGTATGATTACATGAATTTTTGTCTCTAGCAGAAAAACACTGATGGAGAGAGTGATCAACAGTCACTTATGGACAATAATCAGAAGAGCAAGGACAAGCTAGTACACCTGAATGGGAACAAAATTAAGGTTTTGGTGTTTCCCAGTCAAATTCAGAACCTTCTGAGAAACTGTGCCAGGACTTTAAAATATTAGTTAATGTTCAAAAAGCACCCAGTGTGAACGAATTGCAATTGTGCACTGCAATGAGTAGGACTGATCTGCTGCTACAGAAATTATTTGCAGTTGTTCCTATTAAAGGTGACAATCAGTTAAGCGCAAGGTGCAATTACTCTTTCATATGGATGAGAGGTACTGCAAGACATTATTTCTATCAATAAATGAAAGGCCATTTCCTCACCTTGTCCTTGGCAAGCATTACATTTATCATGATGATCTAAAACCATTTAGTGTGACAAATATGCAAAAGTAGAGTAAATCATAAGGGACAAACACTTTAGGGACATGGCGCTGTACTTTCCAAGATTTAGGTCACGAGTCTCTTCTTAAAAATACTGTGATGTGGCAGAGCTTCATTTCAAGCAGCTCTTATTTCAAGCTCAAGGTTTTCTAGTACAGAAAGGGACTAATTTCAGTTGGAAACTTAGAAGCTCTCCTGTAAGTCGCTCAGGAAAAGAGCATCTGTCAAATACTGCAAATATAAATACAGATCCAAATATATTAAAATCACTTTCAAACCAACTGTAAGTGTGGTTCTTTATGCATCATATACGCCAAGAATGTCGAGACATGTTCACTGTTTTGAAGTACCTACCTCTGGAGGGATGCGAGATCTTGTAAACTTGCTGCGACAGGCCATCAGTAACGGCCACGAAGAAGCTGCTTCTGGCAAACTCTGTAAACACAGTCATTCAGCGAGGCTACCGTGCAGGAGGTAGAACACAAAAACTCTAATAAAGCTGTACCCCTTACCTTAGCCCAGACTGGGACTGACAGAGCTCGACCCAGAGCAGACATGGCAGAGACACTTCAGTCTCAGACAGAAACTAAAGCCAAGGTTACTGAATTCACAGCTCCGAGAAGGCGAACAGAAGAGGAGACAGTCCGTTCAACTGAATTACTGTCCTACAGATACACTAACAACCCAGCAACATGAGTTCATCTGGAGAAAACACTATTTTTCGGCAAGAAAAACATTAAAATGACAAATTACAGGATCACACTCAGACAGCGACGCACGCGTCAAAAGGGTGAAAATGATTCCGTCAGAAACAAACAGTCAGTCATTTGGTTCCTGTACTGGTTCCTGCACTCCTGTACTGCGTTAAATATTATATGTCGGTCTATAAATTTCTACACGTATCACTATAACTTCTGAAGTAGCACACACTGTGTGGTATTTGTTTTATTTTGTGTGTGTAAGTTTCGAGCAGACGCTTCTCTGTGTAATTTCCGGGGGGACATATTTATGTGAACACTCAGAGAACATCGCTGGGTCCCAGCGCGGGTCTGGGCTTTAGTCAGAAACCTGGGAAAATGCTCTTTCAGGTATTTGTTAATCTGAAATGAAAAGGTGGCCTTTGCGCGCTCTTCGTGCTGACAGCGGGGTTGACAAGACTGTAGAGTCCCCACGGTTAGTCCATGAAGCTGCTTTTGTAGTTGTAAACACGCCCAGTCATGGCTCAGGACTTGCTCCCTGGTGTGGAGACATCAGCCATCTCTATCCTGAAGAGAGCTGTGGAGCTCGACCAGACTTCGCGCTTCCAAGAATCTCTTGTTTGCTACCAGGAGGGCATTCAGTTACTCCTAGACATCCTGAAAGGTAACAAAACGTGATATTTTCAGTATCCACTAAGCCGAGCAGTCACAACATGAAGCCCACTGTAAGGTTAATTGCATGATTAACGGTTTTATTTTTTTTACTGTTCCGCGTGTCGAAAGTGGCCCAAACAAGTACACCAGGGTCAGAGAAGCCCGAGGGACTTCAGCGTGTGAGAGCAGAGAAAGGTGCCTGTCTGGTCTGGTGCTCCAGAAGAGCAACTGTGGCGCAAATTGCTGAAATGATCATTATGCCTGTAAGAGAAAGGTGTCAAAACAAAATGCATTGCAGCTTGATCTGTATGTAGTTGAGTAGCCACAGATTGGTCTGTGTGGCCATGCTGATCCCTGTTTATCACCAAAAGGGCCTGTTATGGTCACAAGAGCATCACAAATGGACCACAGAATAATGGAAGGCTTAATTTATTTTATTATGTGGACCCCCAAGTGAGTTCACATCACTTTCAGCAGTATAATGCACGTGATAAGCTGACAGAACATGCTTGTTCACTTTGAGATATGAGAACCTGGATGCCAAGTAAACACCTTGAACCAAAGTATTCCTAAAGAGTTTTAGCACAGGGTCCATTATAGCTGCCATAAAAATACAATTTTCAGGGTGCTATTAGAGAGTGGTACCTCCAAAGTAACATCCACATCAATGCCAGGACATCTCAGCAGAACATTATCCAAGCATCAAACTGCCTTTGTCAGCTATCTCCTCTCCACTTAAACAATACACACACACACACACACACACACCCAGCCACCCACATGATGGCTAAAAATAAAATCAAACTTCAGTGGGAAGTCAGACTTCCACAAGGGGCTATTTACTTGCTGCAAAACATATCGTAAGCCTTGACAGGTGCCAGTGGATTTAGTTTTGTGGCTGATCAGTGTATGCACACACATGTTATGTCCAAATGTTTGTAAACACCTGCATCATGCACCCACTGAAATGAAGGTTTATAGATTAATAGGACATTTGCAGTAAAGTGCAAAAAGGGCTTAGATGTTGGAATTTTGCTATGAAGAAATTATTGTATTTAGCTACATGAGTGTCAGTAAAGAAGAGCTCTATGATGTTCTGTCACTCCAGAATGCATGGTTCTACTGCTCAAAAGACTTTGCGCTGACCTAGCTGCATCTTGACATTGATATTTTTCAAAATTTGTTGAGTGTGCCTATGTTAGCAGTGAGTGTCTTAATACTTTTGGACACAGAGCATGCCCATTTAGCAGACGCTCTTATCCAGAGCTACTTCTATTTCCTAATAACAGGGACAGTCTCCCTGATGCAACTTGTGGTTCAGGGTTTTGCTCAGGAACCCAACGGTGGTGGAGGTGGGATTAGAACTTGGAACAATTGGTCCATAGACAAGTATCCTAGCTCTAGACCGCGATCGTCCCAGCTAAATAGATTCTCAGTAGTATCAAAAATCAGTCCATGTGTAGTTCACATAATGGAATTTTGTCTTTCACTTTTCACCCTTTCAATGGCTTTCCTTTATCCAGTGGTTAAAGATGACTCCAAAAAAATTCACTACAGAGAAAAGATCAAAGGTTACATGGATCGAGCTGAGCAGGTTAAAGTTCACCTGAACAAAATGAAAGAAGGTAAATATTGGACAAATATTCTGTGCTGTTAAATTGTTTTGATTTCTGTTCACTCTCACTCTCACTGCTTGTTTAAGACATGTTCTTAAATTTATTCTCTTCATTCAGAGGGCAAATACCATGAGCAAATTAAAATCGCAGATGACGCCACTGGTTTTAGCTATGAGGTCCTATTCAAGCCATATGTCAGGGAAGGACTTACTGAAGTTTGGGTTGAGGACCCTTACATACGTCATGTACACCAGGTAAAGATAGCACATCTTGTGCTAGGGCTCAGGACCAGTCCAGAAGACTTATCTAGCATTTGAACTTAGAGATAAAGAACAGAAAGTTGAGCTTAAAACACTCTTATTAAATAGGACTGTTTGACTTCATAGCTAACAATAAGAGCTTGGAAATTAGGAATTTTTATTTTTGCCTTGCAGCTGTATAACTTCCTGCGTTTCTGTGAGATGCTACTGAAAGCAAAATGTAACGTAAAAAAGATTAATCTCCTGACCTCTCAAGATGAAGTAAGTACTTTGTCACAGTGTGTTTGAAATGTATATGTAATTCTTCATCTTAATGAAAAATATTGTACATAGTACTTGCTTTAACTATCACGTTAATTTTTATTTTCATTTGTGTAGGATAGTGCCTCTCAGCAAGTCAGCGCACTCGCAGAAATACAGCAGTCTTTGCAGAGTCAGAATGTTTGTCTGGACATTAAGTACTCTTCCACTATTCATGATAGGGAGATCAGGTATTTATCACCTTATGAACAATTTTTGTTTTATTATATTTAAGACTGGTGCTTATTTACAGCAAATTTACCAAAGGTTTATTCATTTAGGTTTGATAATGGTTGGATCATCAAGATTGGCAGAGGGCTTGATTTCTTCAAAAAACCCAAGGTAAGAACTTGGAGATGGAGTAGGAACATTTGCTGTTCCTGGTTCTGCCCCAGTTATCATTGAATGTGACATTTTTCTGCCCATTTCATTGCGAGATGTTACACTGATAATATTTGTTTTTTAAAGTAATATGTTTATTATATATGATAGGAAATGGTGACACATCATATCACAGAGGTCCCCAAACGTTTTTGCGCCACGGGCCGGTTTAATGTAAAAAATCTTTATAAAAATAAGTGCTTAAAATATTTTTTGTTACAAATTTTTTTGTTTGTTGTACTGAGACAAGCGTTTTTTTCTAAATAAAAAAAGTATTTTTGACTCTGATAATCAATAAAATATTTTTTAATCAGTTCTGTGCGGTACCACAGTACCAAATGACCCACGGACCGGTATCGGTCTGTGGCCTGGTGGTAGGGCACTGATATACCATATCAATTCAGTCACTATATTTTAACCCGATTGTATGTGCATTTCATCTCCTGCGGCTGAGGGAAGAACCTCTTCAAAACAACAGCTGAGAATCAAACAAGAAACCAATCATTTTGTGAAGTCAATGGGTTTTAGACTTGATGCGGATATTGCAAGCAAGGGATATTTAACCAAATATTAACCAGGTTTAATTTAGTTTATTTTAGATTGCTCTGTAATGTACTTTTACTCACTTGGGTGGTCAGATATAGAAGACAATATATACATACTTATAATATTTAATGAACACGACCACATTATGGATGATAAAAAGGTTTTCTAATGGATCTGATTATTGAATCAAACTGAAATTTAACCAGTAACAATGAGGTAAATTGTTATTAGTGTAATATTTAAAATCAGAGACATAACATTAGTACATTTAACTAATCATGTGTCTACATGGTTTATTGAAAACAAAATTAGGCTTTATGCAAATTAAACTTTTTAATTTGAACTTTTCCTGGACTCAAAACGTCAGTTTGTCAGTTGCAGATCACAGGATAGTTAATGTTCCTACTGCTACTGAACTTTGCACAACTAGCATTTGTTCTAAGCTATTTTATTCACTAAAAAGTAGGAAACGTTTATTATTTAGCCTTTAATGGATGCAGATATTGCCTTAATCTTAGACTTTCACAACAAAGTGTTTTCTCTCCATAGGGCCGCTTTTCCATTGGCTACTGTGACTATGACTTCAGAGAGTGTCATGAGACTACAGTGGATGTGTTTCATACTAAACACACAAAGAAGACATGACCAAAAAAAAAAAAAATTCCCACATGAATATGCGTATAAAGAGTCATTCAACTGACACAGCCTCTAAATTTGCAAGTTATCCTCTTTTCTGAGGATGTTCTGAACCTTTTTAAACTCTATGATCTACTTTTTAAAAGTTTCTTAAACCTCCTGGATCTGAACTGCATGGTTTTCCCTGCCTCAGCATATCTGTCTTTTCTCATCTGGCAATTCTGAAACTCTTCATGACCTGAATCAAGTGTGTCGAGTTTGGGAATTCCGAAACTTTTGCAATGCTCTGATTTTCCAGGAGCAGAATAAATAAATAGCACACTGATTAAAAAAACAAACAAACAGACAAAAAAAAAACATTTACACTAAGCACTTTAAAAGTAGTACATATTACAGTGTAATAACAGCTGATTGTTTTTGTGTATTTGTTAATAATCTATAATGGTTGAGAATCATTTGGAATTATTGGAATTTTTTGATGCAAGAAATTTTATACCAAAGTCATGGGGGCCTCACATGATGTACATTTTTTTGTGCTTAATTTAGCTCCTAATTCAGCTTTTATATTTTAACAAAGCCTTAATGTGCTGGATGAGGTGTATTATAGGTGGGGATCAAGAAAAAGAACGTGTCAGGAACACAGACTGCCCATGACTGCCTGGGACGACCTCTGTGTTACACACATGTATTCTCTTAATGCCTCTAAAGCTTGTGTCACACTGGGTTGACTTTTATAAAGGGTTACTGGGATTGTGATGTCTGTGATGCAAATAAATCCATGTTATTTACTATCCATGTCTATATTGTGAGCTTCCTGAAAAAACGGGTAAATCTGGTACTAATTTGCCCTTGAATGGCCTTCAAACAACAGCCTCCATCAAGCATCATGGAGTGTAGACCAGACATACATGTAACAAAAACACATAAAATATAAAAATTACAGATTATGATAACAAAAAAGTGTGCACGCACACACACAGATATCTTTTTTTTTTCGGCTGCTCTCATTTAGGGGTTGCCACAGCGGATCAACCATCTCCATTTCTTACGGTCCTCTGCATCTTCCAACTTCAAACCAACCACCTGCATGTCCTCTCTCACCATGTCCACAAACCTCCTCTTCAACATCCTCCTTCCAGTATAATCCTCGTCTCCCCTCTGGACATATCCAAACCATTGCAGCCTTGCTTCTCTAACTTTGTCTCCAACACGTCTAACCTGAGCTGTCCCTCTAATATATTCATTTCTAATCCTGTCTATCCTCATCACACCCAACAAAAATCTCAGCATCTTTAACTCTGACACCTCCAGCTCTGCCTCCTGTCTTTTCGTCAGTGCCACAATCTCCAACCCATATAACATAGCTGGTCTCACTACTGTCCTGTAAACCTTCCCTTTTACTCTTGCTGGTACCTGTCTGTCACAAATCATTCCAGCCAATCATCTCCACCCATTCCAACCTGTCTGCACTCTCTTCTTCACCTCTCTTCCACGCTCACTGTTACTCTGAACTGTTGATCCAAAGTATTTAAACTCCTCTAGCTTCGTCACGTCTATTCCCTGCATCCGAACCACTCCAGTTTCCTCCCTTTTATTCACACTCATGTATATGACATGTAGTCTTTGACCTGCTCACTTTCATTCCTCTCCTCTCTAGAGGAGATCTCCATCTCTCCTCAAGCTGCTCCCTACTCTCACTGCCGATCACAATATCATCAGCAAATATCATCGTCCACAGAGACTCCTGTCTAACCTCGTCCGTCAACCTGCCCATTACTATTGCAAACAAGAATGGGCTCAGCGCTGATCCTTGATGTAATCCAACCTCTACCTTAAATGCATCTGTCACTCCCACTGCAGATCTCACCACTGTTACACTGCCATCATACATATCCTGAACTACTCTCACATACTTCTCTGTAACACCAGACTTCCTCATACAAAACAAACTCCTCTCTAGGCACCCTGTCATATATTTTCTCCAAGTCCACAAAGGCACAATGCAACACCTTCTGACCTTCTCTGTACTTCTCCATCAACACCCTCAGAGCAAACATTGCCTCTGTGGTGCTCTTTCTCGACATGAATCCATACTGCTGTTCACTGATCCTCACCTCTTTTCTTAACCGAGCTTCCACTACTCTTTCCCATAACTTCATGCTGTTGCTGATCAACTTTATTCCTTTATAGTTACTACAGCTCTGTGCATCACCCTTATTCTTGAAGATCGGTACCAGTACACTTCGTCCCCACTCCTCAGGCATCTTCTCACTTTCCAAGATTTTGTTAAACAATCTGACCAGAAACTCAACTGCCATCTCCCCTAAACACCTCCATGCTTCCACTGGTAGTTGCTAACCCGGGCCTCGACCGATCCAGTATGGAAGTTTGTTTCATGGTCTGCATATTGATTTGGCAAAGTTTTACACCGGATGCCCTTCCTGAGGTAACCCTCCCCATTTATCCGAGCTTGGGACCGGCACGAAGAAATACACTGGCTTGTACATCCCTAGTGGCTGGGTTTTTCTATATTAGTTATAGTGTATTTACATAATGTAATGTAATTACATATGGTTCTATTATTTATATAACCGTGAAATTCATATTAAAATTACTCTGAATTCCTGTTTACATCCTTACCTTTTGAGCTGGTTTAAAACGATTCCGTTTGAGGATCGTCGTTCCGTACAGAGCATGTCCGCCATCTAGTGGACAGTGGGCTGAACGTCCTGCGCCTTGATTGAGGCGCTACGAGTCCGGCGATCCAGGTCCAGAAATAAGTAATCCGGTCCAGGATTTGTTCCGACTGCACGCACATCCCCTAGTGGCGGCTTGAGCTCGTCGTAGAGAACAGGCTGATGGAACAAAGTCCCGGATTGGATTTGATTCCTTCCGGACCTGGATTTTCCACCTCGGCTTCAGGAGGTGATCGAAGCGTCGCCACACCGTGCGAGAGGAAAGGCAGCGGGTTGAGGCTCCTCGCTGCCTCTCAGCAGCTGGAATAGGTCGCGGTGTCCAATAAAAAGTAGCGGAGAAGACTTTGGGCCATTGAGCGACAAACTTTGACTTTGTAGTCCTGCTGTTTCTGGAGTCCAAGGTGAGTAAGACTAAAACAGCTGCGATCGGAGACCTGTTCTGACCTGGTTCGGGCATCGAGCTCGCTTCTGTTAGAGCTGAACCGCGGTGTGTAAAAACTCCGGGTTGTTTTACCGAAAAACACAAATATACTTTGGACAAATATATGGAATAACTGGGAATTTGGAGGGAAGATTAGCTGGAAACATATTGCTGCTGGAAGTTGCAGCTAAAAGTGCCCAGACTGGGAAATAATGTCCCATTCGCGAACCTACACCCCTGGTACTTCAGACAGAGCAACCTGGATCTACAGAAATACAACGAGAATGTGCTTCATATCCCAAAAAAAGATAATCCCACTTCTTGTATTTTATCTCTCCGATTAGAAAACGTTTGTTTCAATGAAATGAAAGCCAGAAAGCGCTGCGGGAGGGGATTAATCTGCCTATAATCGCCCTTAATCCCGATATGCGCTCCTCATCTCATTTTTTTTTTTTTTTACTAGTGGGAAAAAAATCATGATGGAGATGTCTCTAAATAACAAGTGAATCATCTTCCAGCCAGGGAGACACACTGTAAAGATTGCCTCTTAAAATTTAAGAGGTGTGCAGTTCCTCACAGAGTTACATTATGTAGATGATCAAACGTCCTGGAGAAATAGGTGGATCAAATAAAGGGGACATCACATTTCTCTGCTAACATCATACACAGTGGCCTGAAAGAAATGGACTCCTTTTACAGCTACAAGCCCATGTCATTTTGGCTGCCACTGAGGTACCAGCAGAGTAGCCTATTTAAGGCCAAGTGTGTTAATAATGAGGAGGGAGGCTCCTTATTAACTGAGCAGATTAAAATAGATCATCACCGCTTGTGTGCTTTCGTTAGTCCCTCACATCAGTGGGAGCTGTAGTAAACCAGTAGCTTGGATTAGATGTAAAGCCCAGACACATAATGTAGGGTAGTTGAAAGTCACCCAGATGTCGTGTTGACTTTTTGTTCAGTAGGAGGAGGAAAGAAGGGGGATTTGCGGACAACTCCTGATCCTGGCACAGATTTGAGCTGTGTATCTGGGGCAAAGCCGCTCTGTGCTTTTGTGCTGTGCTGGATATGAAATGTTCCACCCAGAGCCAGATCATAGTAAGAGAATAGAAAGTGAATGAACTTTTATCATTTAACCGTGGAGAGGGTTAATGCTGATCATTTATCGGTCTGCTAGGTCTCTCTTCTACAGCCTGAACTTGAAGGTGCCTGTCCAGAAAATCTGTGTATGTTCAGTGCAGTTGTATTTGCTCACCTGGTTGTGTGTTTTTCTTTCTAGTGTTTTGATTTGATAAATTTGATTTATGTGAATGATCCCTGGCCTGAGTTGTAACTCTTCATGTAGCTTCAGAATGGTTGGGTGGGATTACATTGCTGAAAGCCGAATAAGTGGATACATTTATGGCATTTAGCTCTTATCCAGACCAACTTATGATCCCTGATTACAGGGAAAGTCCCCCTGGAGTAATTTGGGTAATTTGACATCACAAACACAGTATATTAAAATTGCTACAATTTAATTAATTTGATTATTACTACATCAAAACTGGAAGGAAAAACAATTTTTCTTTGTATAAATGTATGTAAATGTATGGGCAGTGGCGGCCTAGTGGTTAGGGTGTTAGCCCCAGGATCGGAAGATTGTGGGTTTGAATCCCAGACCAGGAGGTTGCCCTGAGGTACTCTTGAGCAAGGTACCGTCCCCACCGGGCAACTTTCAATAGCTGCACATGTGTGAGTGGATGGGTTAAATGCAGAGGTGTAATTCGTAGTATTTCACAATGATGAGAATGGTCACTTTCATGTGGGCAACTCAAGACCACTGTTGGACGCAAGAGCATCTGTCTTTAATTAAATGACCAGTTAACTGGATCAGTTCTTCAGCCTATGAGGATATTTGTTATTAGAGTACAAAGGCTGATTGAACAAGGATTTGTTCACAAAGCGGATGTGGAAACCCTGATCACACCCCAACGTGCCATACATCCAGAACAGCCTACACTAATAAGCTACCTTCATTGAAGAAAAGATCTTAATGAGATTATACTGAATGAGTGTCTTTTGCTACTTTTGTTCACTGATTACATGCTTCTTGTAAAGTAACCAGCAACAAACTCTCACTTGCTCTTTAAGACACACAGCTAGGCACAAAGCCATTCGAAATGCTGAGCTAACGAGCTAAGGTGCTTTACATACGACGAGTAAACCTTATCAGTACTGGGTGTTAGCAGGCAGATGATTTGCACACAAAAACAGATATTGCTCTGATGAGAGTTGATGAAACTGCATAACATTTCTCACCGCTGGTTCAGCGCATCAGTCAGATTTTCATTAAGCTTTCATCAAGAGTTACATTCATTTTGGCAAAATCCACGTAATCACAAACACAAGACCAACAAAGCAGAATTTAGGTTGAAAATGTCCCTCAGGTCAAAGCTAAACTTAGCCAAAAAGATTACGCCATTGAATTCTTTGTGTTCCTGCAGAAGGAACCTTTCGACTCTGAAAATAGCTGCTAGTGCCAGTTTCATCAGTCTGCTCCACATTAACGATGCCTTCTGCAGGTACATCCTATCCGGAGAAGCCGTGCTATTTAGTGGGAATGTGGGAATGTTTGAACGATGCCATTACGCAGCCATCACACTGCCGCCTCTGTGTTCATTCCTGGGCTCCAAATCAGTTTAGTGTTTCATAAGAAGCTTACGCGTGCTGGCCAGTGTGTGTCAATAATGTAATAGAGTGTGTGAGTGTGGCATCCAAAACTCAGCTGTCAAAGGCTAAAATTCTACTATTGGCCTTGATTTCTGTTGTCTGGCTCTTTTGTTTGGCTTCCCTCTCAGACTGTGCCCGCCACTCCTTACAGTAGTGTTCGCTGAAGAAGACAATGCTTCAGTGATTAATCCCATTCAAGAATACATTTAGCTTATGTTTATGTGAGCACGGTTTTTGTTCCTTTGATCATTTGAGTGATATCAGAGTAGTGGCTTTCAGTATTGGTTCTGCATTAGCAGGGTTTATACCAGTACCAATTTTTTTATACTGTGGTTTCTTTTTTCGTCTCATCTTAAAATTAGTTAATTTCCATATATTGAAGTCATTTTTTATACATATAGGCACAATACTTTACAATGAAAAATGTAATATTGATTTTTTTTTAATTGATTTAATATTGATTTAAAATAAAATACTGATGACTGATGAAGAATCCTACAGTTTAACACAACCTCCTTGTGGAATGGTTGTGCTTAAGATTCTTCTTCGCAGAATCATAAGCACAGCCAAGCTGGAAGGGGAGCGTATGTGCACAGCCATTTTTAGGTCTCTCCAGAGAAACAGAGGCCACCTCCTGTGTTTTTACCTTGGTGGTATACTTTCAGTTCTTCTTGTTAAAATGTAAAACTTTGCCCCAGGCTGAGATCTTCAGCACTCTGGGAAAGGATTTGACTCAGGATTGCGCTATATTTCTTCTGCATCCATGTTTGACACTATCCTGTCTCTGTCCCTGTTGCAGAAAAACATCCCCACAGCATAATGCTGCCACCATTGTGTTTGACTATTAGGATAGTGACACTTAGGGCTTGGTTTCCTTCATACACACCATTTGGAATTGTGCTCAGATAGTTGTGTCCTCATTACATCAGACCAGAGGATGTTGCTTCTCATGGTCCGTGAGTTGTCTGGAAAACTGGCAGTAGGCTGTAGTAGTCTTTTAACGAAGAGTTACTTCTGTCTGGCCACTTTTCCATGAAGTCCTGTTTAATGGAGTACTGTTCCTTAGTTCTCCCATTTCTATACAGGAATTCTGGATCGCATTCATAAAACCTTTGAATTTCTGAGCAACCGTTGGCCCCAATTGTTTAATTTGTGTAGTCAGACAGATCCAAGAAATGATAGTCTCTATAGACAATGTGGATTGTTCCAAACCTTTTCCATTAAAGAGTGACTGAGGCTACGATGTTCTTATGTGCTTCAGAAATTTTCTTCCATACTTCAGTAGATTTGTGTCTTGAGCCAGTCCTGTTTTGCACTTCTATGAACAATTCTCTCAATCATGGCTTGGTTTTAATTCTAAGATTTCCGAACAATGTCCAGGTGGTGTGCACAGGTGGACTTTAAATCAAGTTGTAGAAGCATCACATGGACCTCTGAAATATTATCAGGAATCACCAGAGCTCAGTTGCAACGGTCTAAATACTGAATCATTTTAATTTGAATTATTTTACAAAACACTCAACTAGCCTGTTTTTATAGCTATTTAGAATTTTGTGTAGACTGAAAAAAAGGAATCCATTTTAAAAGAGTGAAGCACAGCAAAATGTGGAAAATTTAAAAAACTTCCCACATGCACTGTAACCACAACACTCTGAGAAGGATTTACACCTTACTTGGATTAAGGCCTAATGAATCAAAAAAGCTCTATAAAAAAAACGGTAGTGGAATGACTGAAAAAGTGCCAAAACTGTTGCGCATGCTAAATTATATTTTCGTTCTTTCCCCCCTAATATATTCCATTTCAAAAATAAATGAAAGTAAAGTATTATTAATATTTAATTTTTAATATTAATTTAAATGTAAAATATTTAATGTTAAATTTTGTTTTGCTCCATGTTGTACCAACTTATTTTCAGTTAGATCAGCCAAATGTGTAATTTGACCATAAGCATCCAGATTCTGTATGCAGCTGTACATACAGTATGGAGCAAAACATATAACTGTAGAATAAACGATCATAACAGAACAAAATATAAAACTGTGATTAATTTCTTGGTTAAACATAATATGGATTAGTCACTACATGGATTAAACTTGCATGCACGAAAACACAGAGAATTCACTTGACCTATTTTGATTTGCATGTAGAGTTAAAGGCCTATGTAAGCAATTATCGTGTCTGATCCTGAGATCAGGTTATACATTTTGCATAGACACATATGCACAAATGTTCATGCGCACAGACTTAGACTGCACAATGTTGCTCTTGGAGTGCTGACCCAATTTTCACAAACTAAAAGAGAAGCCATGTGTACTGTCAAAAATGAGAAGAGTTATTTAGAAAAAAGGCCAGCTTTACATGCTCTGTGAATACTGTGTGTATTTTAGACAGTCTTTGTATGAGAAAACAGTGTTCAGACTTGGTGGACTTTGCATACTGTCCTCCACCGTCACATACAGCTGTTATCAAGGTGCGGTTAGTGATAAAGTCCATCTGTCATCAGGAAGGCCTTAGATTTGTGTGAGATAAAACATTATATTGACCTTTTTGGGGATTTGGTAGTGCTGTGTGTGATATGCACTTTTTTCTTTGAAAAAATGTGTGACCTGTAAAAGTGTGAAAAACTTGTAATCAAGCATTTTGAATCAGCAGCCTGTTTGATGTATTGGGTTGATCAAGTTGAAGCAAGAAAAAAGGTTTGTGATGTTCTACAATTATAAAGAGAGACAAACACAGTAGAACTCAGCTTTGTCTTATCAAGCGGCCTTGTTAGGACCATTAGCATTTAATATACTCTTTGTCTTCATCTCCTGTCCATGTCTCACATCTTGTCTCACTCAGCTCTCTAATTTTGTCCTTTTTTAATTTTGTTAGCAGTGAAGAACAGGGCTATGGAGGCCACAGGGGAGCAGGAGGGAGGGAGCAATGAAGACTTAACAGGTCAGAACGTTCCCCACATTGTTTCTTGATCAGCTCAGTATTATGTCTAGTAATGTTCATTGCCTAAAGTTCCACTCCTTTATTTTGTCTAAAAAAAATAGAGGCATTGTGAATATGATGTGTGTTTAGGGCATTTTTATTTATTTATTTATTTATTTATTATATATTTGTACTTATACTGTTCTTTACAAATGACCTATACTGACATAAAACCTATTTATTTTGGGATTAAAATCAGCAAATGTATCATTATGGTGGGATGTTAAATTTATGTTCATACCAGTTACACATGGTGTACTGCATTTCACATGACTAAAAAATTAAATAAATGCTAATCATTTTGTAATTTATAACTTTAATGTATCTACATTTCATTTATATATACCAAAGCCAACTATTCATGTTTCATGTTTTAATATTGAGAATTTTAAAGAGAATATTAAAAGATAAATATATAGTTTATCATAACAACATTTTTCTTTGCAGGGAAGAAGAAGCCCAAGCTGCAGATACTGAAGTCCAGACTGTCTGAGAAGATGAAGAGAAAGGGAAACAAAGGAGTGATGAAGCAGAGTCATTCAGCCACTGACATTATGGAAGGCATTCGCAACTCAGACTTTAAGTAAGCAACTATATCTGTTCTGGCTATGTTCATGTTGTTTTGTGTTCATTTACATATTGTACTTAAAGAGATTTTCTGGTTGTAAACATTTGTTTGAAGTGGCCTATTATAATTTGTTTTTTCCTTCATTATCACTGACTCATTTCCTCCCCTTAGCTGTTCCCAAAGCATGCTGGGATCCAGGGCGTTATCACATGACAGTATTTTTCTGGCAGACCAGTGTCAGTCGGATCCTGAGCCACTAAGGGTTCTCTCTCAAGAGAACATCCATGGAAAAATCAGAGCATTGCAGGTCAGTGCAGTTACACTTTAAGTTTGCTATATTTTTCTTATCTGTATGCTGTGGAAAGAATTCTGATAAAATGCCTTTTCTCAAAGGAAAATACAACACAAAAAATATTAGATTATCTGGTCAATATGTTTAATTAGATGAAGCTGCAGCAGCAGAACATGCATCTAGGCCCACCTCCTCTGGTACTGCCAATTAAACGTACAGAAGACCCAGATGGAAACTCAGAAGATGATGGACTTTCTCACAGCCCCCCCAAAAACCTGGGACTAACCAAGAACATGCAGTACAAGGTGACTGGGTTCACACATCTGAACTCACCACATAAAATACAATGCCTTAAAGATCTCACCATGAAACTTTTTTTTTTTTTTTTTTTAATTTGGCTATAGCATCATATTTTTCCTTTAACATCTGTCATATCCAAGTCTTGTGCAGCCCTCAGTATGACATGTGGGCACTATATTGTCTGTGGCTCACTGTGTCCATCTTTTAAGCCTTCAATGTATTACATTGTATTAATAATGTGTTTCCATCATCCCATAGTTTGTCACTGAAACCTCCCCATTACCCTTGTAGTTTCTCATTCCTCCCAGGAACCAAAGAACATTAAGTTTAGGAAAAGGAAGTGAAGAGGAAGAACAGGTAACATCACATTTTCACCTCAATATTCTTCTGACTTCAGTGTACACCTACTGTTCCTACAGTCTCAGTAGGTGCAAGGAGTGTAAGTTCAACTAAGTCTGAGTATATTTAACATCATTATTTATAATACTACTACTAACTGAACTGGGAAAAAATGTGTCATTTTTATCTGACAATATTGAAATTCGTCATGTCTATTTATTGCCATTATATAAGACAAGTCACATGGTCAGAAGGTACCTAACACACTAAAATTGCAAGCATGGCTGATAAATTTATCCTCCATCTGAATCTTTAGTTGCAACAGTAGCTTGACTCCCAGCCAGAGTTCTGATACATTCTAAACTGTATTCATTTTTGTATTTTTTTGCAATCCCTTACCAGCCTTCAGCCCAGCCAAATTCACCTATGCCCATTAGCCCCACACTGGCTCCAGTCTCTCCCTCTGTGCCTATCACTGTGGACTTCACTACTCCTCCTCAGTTTATTCCCTGCTTGGACAACTCAGCTGCCCGGCACCGAATGTCTATTAAGCCTCGGAATCAAAGAGCCAGTACAAAGAGCAGAAGACTCCTCACTTCAGTAAGTAAGACTATATTTTTAAATTCTTCATTGTATATCAAGGTCACCAAATTAGTTGATTGGATAATACATTCTAGTCTTGTAGTGAGAATATGTCGTATATAAACAGGTGATCAACTATTGAGAGCAAATAAAACACTAAATTACAGGAAGAGGAGAATTGTTGCTGTAAAGTTAAAGTATGATGATTAAACCAGTAACAGCTTAATAAATTTCCTCATATTTCTTCCTGGACAGACGGGATGTAGACCTCGCTCAGAGAGTATGAGCAACTTGGAACGGCCACTCACTGAGAGCGAAGAGGAGGAAGGAGCTGCTGTTACCAAGGAAATGACTCGTGTCCGTTCCTACTCCTCACAGATTATTAGGCCAGGGGAGGTGCTTACTGCTCCACCAATCAAAAGCCCTTTTCCTACTTCACCCCTAAAATCTCTGGTGGGTATTAGAGATGCCTATCACACCCCTGCTATGAGTCAGTCTGATAGAAGCATCTCACCCTCTATCACTTCCCTCCACCAACCTGCCATAAAGCAGCAGATGCCAACCAAGGAAGCAGCATCAAGCCAGAAGCCCGAGGCTGCAATCACAGCTGCTGGAACTAAGCAAGCTCTTAGCTCAGTTGTACCAACCAGTCAGAAATTGAGTGGAGACCTGAGAGAGAGTCCATTTAGCTCAAAACTGAAGAGTGAGTGCACAGTGGTTACTATAGGTTCAGCAGCACATAGCTGCCCAGTGGAATCTGAGCAGAACCAACCTGAAAGTGAAAAGGAATCTAATGCCATGTCGACTCAGGACAAGAGAGACATCTTAAACAAGAAAGAAGTCAAGGATACATTGGATAAAAGTCTTTCCAAAGGCCAGCCTTTAGTGTTCCCACAAGCTGGTGGATTGGCTGTAAGGCCACCATCTCTGCGAAGAAATACATCTCCCTTAGATGAAAAGGTTGTTAGGAGGAATTTGCAGCAGATTTCTACAGCACCACCCCCTGCTCAGGGAGAACCACTAATATTACAAAAGGAATATGCCATACAGCAAAGGCCCATTTCTAGTTCCTTTCATTTTTCTGCCTCTTCAACCAAAATTAATGAACGGAACAGAACTGGAAGTTTTTCTGGAGGGGGGGAACAAGTAGGAGCAAAGAGAGAACCTGCGCACCTTTCAATGGTAAACCTTAAAACACAGGAAAAACCAAGAAGTGTACAAATAAGAACAGCAGGTAAAGACCTTCTTCCTACCACAGAGTCTCAGAGAAATGAGAAAGCTACCTGCACTCCAGTAATGCCAAACAAACAAAGAGACCCAACGCTGACCCTTTCTTCTGGCCAAGAACGAAGAGACGAAGAGAGGCAGGCAAGTGAAACACAGGAGACAGGGGTTGAGGCTACGGAAGAGGAGGTACAAGAGGCAGTTGAGGAGGCAGATGAGGCAAGTGAGGACCTAAAAGAAAATGAAGGTAATGAGGAGAGTAAAGGAGAAGATAAAAAGAATGCATTTGGGGTGAAGCTGCGCACCACATCTCTTTCTCTAAAGTTCCGGGCAGACAAGGCCCAATCAGATCTCAAAGCAAAGCAGCATAGATCTGAGGTCAGCATGCTCAACCCAGCTTGGTCAATGGAGTCTACTGCCCCAGCAATCAAGAAGGACACCAGTGTGGGACATGAGGTTAGAGGAAATATGTCTGACACAGTGTTAAAGAAGTCTCCTGCCCATAATGTTGAGGACTTCATTTCTGCCCAGGTCACTAGCTCTGCACCTCAGAGGGCCAACAGAGACGAGGAGAGAACTGCTTCCAGTAGACTAGATTGTAAGTTTCTTTATCTGTTTCTGTTAACTACTTTCAAACATCTGTGACATTACTTGTTTTTTGTAATCCCCAGCTAAAAGCACACTCTATGGACACTAAACAACACAAACATGAGAAGCTGCCACTCCAATAGAATGAGATTAGTGATACCAGAATCAATATATGCCATTCTTTTAGTGTGAGTCAGAGCTTTCATAAAGCCAATGGTCCCATCAGACTGTGTCCTTCAGTTCACATATTAGACTTTGCCCACTCTCTGTTTACAGTCTTGCTGTTAGCCCATACAAAGCAAAGCAAACAAGCTGCAGATAGTAGAGACATTTTATTTTTCCCCACTGAACCGTTTGTGCTTTTACTAAGTAGGTAACGTAGAAGGTAGACCTTCTTCTCTGAAATGATAAGTGAGAGGTTTATAAGTCTTTTTCTGAGGATTTACAAGATGCGACTGTGTATGTTAAATGGGCAAAAGTACATGGGCACCTGAGCATACCTATTTGCATTGGTTGGTCAATTCCATTCCAACCCGTCATTCACTTTGTGGCCATAACAGAGTCCGCTCTTCTGGCAATGGTTTCCTCAATACTGACATGTACATGCAAGTGTGTCCACACAAATTGGTGCCTCTTAAGTCAAAAGAGCATTTTTGTGGTCAGCAACTGAAGTTGGAAGAGAGGGACTTCAGGGTCATCATTCCAATTAATACTCATTAAATATTGACATTATTAACATTGCCATGTGCACAGGCAGTGTCACAGTCATGGGTCACATTATGCTGGAACAGGAAAGCCTTTGTTTGCTGGAAGTAAAGAGCAAAAGCACTTACTCTAAAAACAGTTCAAGAGCATTAGTCCTGCTTCTTCTTTTCTTCTGTCCTCTGCATCTTCCTCTTTCACACTGACCGCCTGCATGCTCTCTCTGAGCACATCTATAAACCTCTTTGGCTTTTCTCTTCATCCTTCTCTGTGTATACTCCTTGTTTCTGTGCATGTCAAAACAGACACAATCTCCAATCCAACCTGAGCTGTCCCTCTAAATAACCATTCCCAATCCTGTCCAGCCTCGTCACTCCTAATGCAAATAATAGCATCTTTAACTCTGCAAACTCCAGCTCCACCCCCATTCTTTTCATCGGTACCACCATCTCCAACCTGTATTACTCTAAAGTACTGACCCAAAGTATTTAAACTCCTTGCTCTTTGCCACCTCTACTCTCTACATCCTAACTATTCCCATGTCCTCCCTTTCATTCACTCTCATGTATTCTGTCTTAGTCCTGCTGACTTTCATTCCTCTCCTCTCTAGAGCATATCTCCATCTCTCCAGGTTCTCTTCAAGCTGCTTCCTACTCTCCTTAAACTCGATGCTACATTCTCTATTATTCCTCCTCCAGCAAACATCAATGTTGGCACTATACATTCTGTTAAGTGTTTTACTTTCATCTGTCAGACTCAGATTTGTCCATCAGACTTTAAAGAA
The DNA here is from genome assembly GCA_017165825.1 of Hepsetus odoe. NCBI lineage: Eukaryota > Metazoa > Chordata > Actinopteri > Characiformes > Hepsetidae > Hepsetus > Hepsetus odoe. The sequence continues at coordinate 17,049,518 of CM029369.1, forward strand.
GTAAAATTATTTTTATAGAACATGTTAACATTGTTCCAGAGTCCAGTGACCAGTGTACTTTATATCATTACAACCAAAATTTAACATTGTGCATAGTGATCTGTGCAGCTGCTTGAACATATAAGTCCACTTCATGATGCTCCTGACAGTTCTTGTGCTGATGTTTCTTTCAGAAGCAAGTTTGTAGTGAGTGACACAACAGAGGAAAGGCAATTTATATGCACCATGCACTTCAGCACTGACCGTTCATTTTGCTGATGTTGCTTTTATAGCCAAGTCTGTAGTGAGTGATGCAACAGAGAATAGGTGATTTTCATGCACTCCAGAACTTGGGCCCTGCACTGTGAGATTGTGTGGTCTACCACTTTGTGGGTGAGCTGTTGTTGGTCTTGATTCCATTACACAAGAATAACATTTGCAGACCTTACAGGAAAGAATTCTCACAAACTGACTTGTGCCAAAGGTGGCATTTTACACTGTTTAAAGTCATTGAGCTCTTCACATCACTGTTTGCATATGAAGATAGCAAAGCTCTGTGCTTGATTTTATAAATTTGTTAGTAATAAGTGCGAATGAAACACACAAACTAAACCTAAACTAGCTAGAAGTAGCTAGTCCACATACTGCAACAGGCACATTATTATTTATTTTTTTCAAACTTCTAGTTCACAGGGTTTTATTTATGCATACTAAAGTTATGTCTAACTGTTTATTACAGATCTGAGGACCACAACTCAGCCCTCATCTTCACTTACCCAAGGCACTAAGCTTTTACATTCTGTCCCAAAAGAGAGCACACCATTGCCCTTCACCACTAAAGAGATCACACAAATATGCTCAGAAGAGAATATCTCTACTCCTAACACTGTTAAAGAACAACAAGAGACTCCTTCTGAGATATCTTGGATGAGTATGGCCAGAGAAAAGACCAGGAGCCTCCAGCAGCTGTTTACAAGCAAATTGCCTGATTTTGCTAGTCTGCAGACCACCACACGATCAACAAATATGACTGCTGTGGTTCCACAAACTCAGATATCACCTTTACAGCCTAGTAAAGGACCTACAAAGCCCATGTCTCAAGCATCAGCGGGGCAGCCCAGGCCACTACAAAGTATTTCTACTCAACCAACAGCCACACAAGCAGCTGTAAGGACAACGCTTCCAACTCAACCCCCAGGCATGAAGTCATCTATCAGAACACCTCAGCCAACTATAGGTCAATCAGGAGTAGCAGAGTGCTCCTTAAAGCAAACTCTTACAGCCACTAGTCAAGCTCAAACAACACAGCTTAGTACAAAAACAGCACAATTGCCCACAGCTAGTTCAGCAGCTACTCACTCTACTTCAAAGCCAGTGCAGTCAACAGCATGCACACCTGTCTTGCAAATGCACACTCAAACAGTTGAGAAGCAGTCATCCCAGCCAGCGGCCCAGGTACAGTCTGCCATACAGTCTAACCGGGGCTCATCTCCACCCACCAGCAGTCATCTATCAAGCCCAAAATTAACATCTCATCATACATCTCAAGGATCAGTCTCTCAGCTCTCACGGCCGAGGCTTCCAATTGGTGAAGATTTATCTTCATCTTTAAGTAAAGCTGGTCAGACACCAGTGCTTCAAGGGAAAGGCCCATTAGAAAATACAACACAACGGACAGGAGGGCTGGGGAGCACAGCTTTACTAACCAAACAGTGGGAGAACCAAACACTTCCTGCTGCAAAGGTGATTTTTTTTTTTTGTTCATAACATTTCAAGGTATATGGCCCAACAGACTTGATCCAAAGTAATACATTCTTATTATATAACTGTGAAGAATGTTTTTCCTCCTTCTAATGTTCCAGAGATACAAGGTTTTGACAGCAACAGTATGTTGAGTGTTTGCACTGGGATCCAATATATTATTTTTGTTTATATGTTAATAGACAGAAGACCAGAAATCCACAACAGTGTGCCAATCCGCTCCTGTGACTGCATTTAGAGCCATGTCAAGTCCAAGCAAATCCACAGGTACAGAATACAGAACTGTTTATGGACTTATTTTCCCCATACACCCACTAATGCATATACACTTTACATATGTCTAAATGTGTGTGAAAATTTATGCCCATAAACAATTATTGTTGAAATTCTACTTGTAGGTTCATATTTGTTTTTAAACCTCCCACAGAACCAGGAGCTTCCTCTGGTTCCATGAGACTGGACAGAGAAGACAAGTGGCAGAAGAAAACAGAACCACCATCACCTCCAACATCATCCTCATCACCACCACTGCCACCTCTCCAGTCTATCCCTGACAGTGGACAACCTTCCTGGATGGAGCTGGCAAAGAGGAAATCACTGGCATGGAGTGACAAGACAATGGACTGATAGAGACAAGTGTGAAGGAAGTGCTGGAAGGCATTATGAGTTGGCTAGTACACAAAAATGTGTATTTATGGTGGGCAGGCAGTAGAGAGTGGGAATAAACATTATGAAAAACACCTGCATGAGTCTATATAAAAAGGGCCTCATACACGCCCATCCACGCCCAGTCTTTTCCTTCTATAATATAGGTTATGTTCTCAGGTTAACTTAACCATAAAATTCTAAATCAACAAATACTCCTGTCTATTGAATCAGCTGCCATTTTATTCCAGAATAAACGCTTTGTATGTATTTATGATTAATTCAGATGTATTTAACAATATTATGAATCATAAAATTAAATCCAGGGACAGCATATACTAAATGTGAGAAGCTGTATCGGTCTTTGATATGTACATTGACAAAAATTAAATAGAAATGACAGTTATGTAAAAGCTTTGTAATACTGCATCTTTAATCAATTGTACAATAAAGTTCACATATCTTTAAGTATTAACAATGAGACTTCATTTTGAAGAACTGTGTGTATGTGTGCATTGCGCCTGCTTGTAAAGCAATGTCTTTCATTTCTAGAAATCTCTAGAAAGAGATTATGCTAGTCTGTGCTGTATGACTAGCACTACTGTTGCTATCGTGTAATGAGCTAAAAAGTGAGGGGAAACATCTATTTAGACATTAAACATGAAGATACTTTCAGGGCATATACCAGCTTCAGATGTAAATGTGAAATATTTTTGTACTAAAAACATCACTAAATGTAAACATTCTTTAGAATAAACAGAAATGTGTATAAATGAAATGATACTGATGGAGGAATATTCAAACATCAGAAAGGATTAACATTAATTCTGGACTGTAAAGCTGTTGATCGTTTTATTGTAATGTTCACATTAAAGCAAGCTGTTACACTTGAAATTCTTACTTTGTTAAATCTACTTACCCAAAAAACAACAATAACTTAGTGTAAGTCATTAATTGTCAGTAATTGTCCAAAGTGGAAGTCAAAGTGCAGCGTGCTTTATTGCAGCAGCCAGACAGCATAAGAAAAATATAACAGTAAAATGGTAAAACAGTATGACATTTGTCCTGAAGTGCCCTTTACATTATTGTAAACAGAAGAAAGTCAGAAACAACAAAAGTGCAAGTGTTTGTAGTGCTGTTAGCAATAACGCCTTTGTGAAACTCTACAGTAAAAAGCAAATCTCACATTTTTATTTAATTTTTTTTTTTACAAGACTCCCTCTGTTGGAATCCTTTGCTCTTTGTCCTGTAAATGTCCATTCAGACTCAGTTTCTATCATAATGAAATTAAATTCAGCTCTAATATGTACACTGTTATCTTCATGTTTTTGATGATGTGTAATGGAGCAGTGCAGTTTGCAAAGGAGAAGGTTAGAATTACATTTACATTTGTGGCATTTAGCAGACACTCTTATCCAGAACGACTTCCACGTCCTAATTACAGGGACAGTCCCCCTGGAGACACTCAGGGTTAAGGGCCTTGCTCAGGGACCCAGTGGTAGTAGTGCCAGAGGTGGGATTCAAACCTGGGACCTCTTGAGCCACAGGTCCATAGGCAAGTACCTATGTGAATTACACTCACATCTGTGTATCAAAAAGGTTGTCACTGGTAGAACTGACATCCCTTGTCGTCCCCACAACATGCTGTCAATTTCAGTACAGTCCTTACAACAGATGAAGGACATCCTGAAGGGAAATACAAGCAGAGAACAGAGTAAAGGACTACCAGAATTACCTGTGGAGTTACTTACCCTATCCCTGCTTTATGCAAATATGAAAATCAGCTGGTCTTCTTTAAGCAATTAAACAAATCAGGCTAACTTTTATCTAACTGTTGGCTGTCATATATATGTTTTGTTAGGGCATATAAAGCTTTAAAATATCCCAGACATTTGAGGGAAAAATCTAATCTTACAAATCATCCAGTCTTCCCCAGTTTTCATATGGCCCAATAAAAATTCCTCATATAGTATAATTCCTGTCTCCAGTGTCCATAGTTATTATTCTAGTTGCTTGAAAACTTTCCAGAAGGAATGCAGTTTCCAGTAGTAGAGGGTCCACACACTAACTGTCCTGTGATCAGCCTGTGGCACAACAGGAAGCAACAATTACTCTGCCAGTGGCATGTGCTGGTATCAGTGGCATCAATCTGAGAGCGGTTTAAATTTAAAGGCGTATTAATCCTGACACTTGGTATTGTACTGCTGTTATGTCTCTGATGTTAAACATTACAGTAATAATTACACCATTGCAACAGGTTCGTTTTTCAATTTGATCAAATAATTAAATGTTGCTTTTGTAATCATTTTTGTAGTCATGTTCATGAAATATTACTCCTCTTACACAGTGGTTATGGAATCATTATGTAGCTTAATTTGTTGTATAATATAAGCAGTGTGATAAATATCAAACACATACCTAATTATGAAACCTTAATCATGCCACAAATTATGGCATTTCTATATAAAAAAGACTTTTATGGAACTCAGGTGCAAATAAATAATTCTAGTTTGAAAACAGCATTGACATGCTGGACAAAAACATAAAGCTGGACATAACATGGACATTTTAATTTAGTTCTTTGAGAGACATACTCTGTAGATAAATTACAAAAGAAAAAAACATTTACTGCAATGGCAGAGCTGCATATAGCAGTGACACATTGGCATGAAAAAATGAGTATTTTTTGCTTGGGGCACATTACTAACAAGTCATGTTTTGTTCTGAAGCACAGTTTATGGTCATTTGATTTTACTTTTCTTTACATAAAAGTGTTTACAATTCAAGAGTCAGTATGTTGTTCCTTTAGGGAGGCTCGTTTGCCTTCAGTGAACTTGTTGCTGGGAAAATTTCACACAATTAATAGTATCTTTTAAAACGACACCGGACAAACAGACTTTTTAGCAGCATTAATATCTATAAATATCTAGAACTTGAAAGAACAATGCACTTCACTGGCTTCTTGAGTTTTTCAGGACTAAAGAATAAAGTAAATGATGAGTTTCTTTTATCTTCATAACATGGCATTTAGGGATCTTTTTTAAACTGGCAATGTCTAGAAAGCACCAGATCACACCAATGGTCTACACTGTAACAGGAGTGCAGAAGTCCTCTATCTCCTCTTACAAATTTTCTTCCTTAATTGTTCATTCATTTTTAAATTGCACATTAACACAACTAAGCAACTTTTTAATTAGGATACTCCTTTTCTCGATTAGGCTTTGGGTATGGACTTATATAAAAAAGAGATAATGTTTATGAAACAATAAATATGGGCTCTTTAATTTCAATTTTGAAATTCAATTTTGTAAATTAACATTTTAACTCCAGTTAATATTTTTGAAATATATTTTTTTGCCTTTCTATAACGCTATCATTTCATCTAAAAAGGTGCATTAAAAAGGAAGGAAGGAAACTGAAGTTTTTACCCAAAACACACCAAAACAAGGGCCTAGTGGTTCAGGAGTTGGCCACAGGATCAGAAGATTGTGGGTTCAAACCCCTTAGCAGTAGATTGCCTGAGGTACGCCTGAGCAAGGTACTGCTCCCTTCACTGCTCCCTGCTACACAGAGTGTGTTTGTGTGCATGGGTTAAATACAGAGGTCCAATTTCGCTGTGTGTTCTCATAATGACAAGAAAAGTCACTTTCACTTTTTCACACACACACATGCAGATCTCACAGAGACTAACGCCCAAAATCTGCTTTTCCTCCCTCAGTCTGTGAAAACTGCGACACCTGCAGCTCAGAACCGGAAGCAGGGTCTGATCATGATGTGTGGCTGATGGGTTTAGAGTCTGTTTGGAGGTCGATCGCTGATCGAGTATTTAATGAGCCAGGCTGCCCTCTAGCGGGTCCCACCAAGCAGACTTCACCTCCTTCAGCGGCTTAGAATCGACATTCGATCACAGTGTGATTTCGACCCGCAGACAGGAGGAGGAGCCTCGGCTGTGATAATTACAATAATGAGCATCATTAAAGTCGGGCGTGCAAAACAGACTCTGTGGTTTATAAGCAGGAAAAATGAACACGCACACGCTTGAGTGGGTCTAAAAGGATGTGTGTTGTGACTTTGAGGCGTTACGTTTCATGTCTGTGGGCTGATCACAGTTGGCGAGGGCGGGGTGTGTGTGTTGATAGAGAGCTCAGCGCTAGTAACAGCCCGGAATCTGACAGACAGAAACACGTCTTGAACCTCGTCCTTCTCGCCGATATGTTTTGAGGGAGTGAGAGAGAGAGAGAGAGAGAGAGAGTGTGAGAGAGAGAGAGAGAGTTTTCTGCTGGATCTCGCGGAGCGTTAGAGAAGTTGTTTTCCCTGGGATTGATTTTATTTGTTGTTCGAGCTGTGCCTGTCTCTGAACATGCCTCTTTTGTGTGACATATTTCGCCTCCTGTGGCAGGAGACCAACTAGCGCCCGTGTGAACCGAGAAGGGAGCGTGTGAGACCGGGTTTAAACGATTTGACAGCCCTGTTTCTGTTCCGGTGAGCGTTAGCCGCAGTGCTAACCCGGCTCGTGTCGGGCTGGACGGACGCGCCGGCTAACTAGCTTTAGCCGCTGTTAGCTCGTTTAGCCACTTTAGCCAAGCGCCGCTGGACGAAGGGGGTCTCCTCCTCGGACTAACAGAAAAACCTCCCGTGTCTCACTGTGGGGTCCTGACTTTTGTTTTCCCTCTTTAGAACAGAGGTTGAAGGGTTTCTGGAGCCAAAGCTACAACGTCACTTCGTCCCGTCGAGATGGAGGCACGACTCGGTCCTCAAAGCACCAAATCCGAAGCCCCGAAGCCCTGAAGCCCCGAAGCCCTGAAGCCCTGAAGCCCCTCTGAGCCGCTGCGGGAGCGCGAGGCGCGGGCTCTTCTTGGCGGAAAGCAGTGACGGGCAGACGGAGGGCAGGAGGGAGCCTCTCCTTCCCCGAGCGGGAGCCTCTCCTCCGGCGGAGCCGCGGCCGAGCAGCAGGGCGCTGAAATGAGATGAGGCTCAGAAATGGAACTGTTGCCACTGCTGTCATTTTCTTCACCTCGTTTCTCAGTCTGTCCTGGTACACGGCCTGGCAGAATGGAAAAGGTAAGTGCAAGGGTTTCCAAAAGTATCCAGACGCTGAAGTCTAGCTGCGCTTTATTCTCACACGAGTGCACTTCAACACTTCTCAGTTCTCTTTGGACCACAGGGTGCAACGCGCTCGAGGTGCACCTTCCTGTTTGCTGGTGCGGTTGCACAGCATACAGCTTGTATAACATCCATGAAACACTGCTAGTGGGATGGGAGGGTCTTTAGTATCACTGTAGTGGACGCTTGGCACTGGGCAAAGTGACCGCTCCAGAGCATCCCGTCCTGCTGGCCGTGTTTTTACAGAAGTGTCTGTGGTCTGGAGGAACCTCCAATACCACGAGGGTGATTTGGAGCGATGCTTGTGAAGCAGGGAGCAGTGCTGGCCCAATGTTTAGGGACTAGGCCCTTCATTTCAGTAGGTTACCCTTAGGTACCCTTGAGCAAGGTACTGCTCCCCAGCACTGCTCCCTGGGTGCTGAACATGGTTTTCCCCTGCTTCAAGATGTGTGTGGGTTAAATGCAGAGATATTGCAGTTCACTGTGTGCTGTTTTTTTTTTCACAATGGCATGATCCCTTTCACTTCATCCGCTTTAGTCTTCTCAAAAGATGAAAAACACCTTGCTAAACCCCTTTATTTCAGAAGAAGAGAGGGGCAGGTGTCTGCTGACGTTTGAGATGTTGTAGATGTTTCTGTCTCCTACACTGTTGTGGGAGTGTGCAAATGCATGTCAAGGTTACCAGAAGACAAAACCAGCTTCTTTTCACAAGACTTCAGGAGGACGTGCACTTACTGGTTACTTGCCCCCCAGTGCTGCACTGCTTCTGGAGTTTTCACTTCTGCATTGTTCCACTCAATCAGAAGGGTGTTGTTTTAATTTTGTGTCTGAAAGAGCAAGTTATAAAGAGAAAGCCCTTCCAAAGTTTTCTAGTATTGGTATTGCGGAACATGACAAAATATCTTTTTCCATGAGTTTTGTTTATAGTGCTGCTTTTTTTAGTCTCCCCAGTTTTTTATCGCTGTCAGTCTACACCCAGCTGAGGACATCACAAACAGGGGAAATATAAAGCTCTTAAAAAAGGTATTAACACAAGTGCAGGACAATATTTATTAAAAAAAAAAAAAAAGTTGGCTGAATTTTGGAACAGTCACTGCTTTGTTTGTTGCATGCTGATATTAACTTTCACATGAATGCACAGGGACTGTTTTTGTTAGTTGTTATCCGGTGTCAAGTATCAATGACAAAAGCAGAAAACTGGTGAGGGTCTGTGTGTAAATTCACTGCTGTAGTGCTGGAGTAAAGCTTGGAGTGTTTCCTAATGGCTGGAATAATAACAACGCTTTTGTTCATCACATTCTGAGTCAGTCGTATACTGCTTTTCTGTCCACGTGGTGGATCTACAAATGTTGAGTACTGGAATGCATGTTCTTACTTACAGTCTCTAAATTAGTGGTTAGGAGTGAAATCTCCAAATGAAAAGGTGCTAAAAGTAATTTTCAGTAAATAATATTTGTATATGCAGATGTACACACAAGGCAGTGGTGGCCTAGTGGTTGGGGAGTTGGCCCTGGATCAGATTGTGGGTTCGATTCCCTCACCAGTAGGTTGCCCTGAGGTACCCTTGAGCAAGGTACCGTCCCACGTCACTGCTCCCCGGGTGCTTTCATAGCTGCCAACTGCTGCACGATGTTTGCATGGGTTAAATGCAGAGGTCCAGTTTCGTTGTGGTTCACTGTGTGCTGTGCTGTGACCTCGCAATGACAAGAATAGTCTCTTTCACTTTCACACAAAAATCTTGTTTATGAAAGAGTCTATCCCTAGTTTAATCACAGTGGAAAAATTCACAATGGTCATGCATAGAGCTCACTAGGGTGGAACTTAAAATAGAAACTTAAAAATAAGGGACATATGTAATGAAATCTAAAGTTTCCATTACATTCAAGTAACCACACTTTTCTTCCATCTACTAGACAGAACATTTCAAAGCTTATGTCCTTTAAAAACAAAAGGTATTTTTTATAATCCAGGAAAACTTTAAGGTAAAGTTGTTAAAGACTTTTGCACTTTATGAAAATGTAACTAGCAGTGGACCAATAGAAATGGCACAGTGTGCCTAAAAAAGAAGAGGGGAAAAGAGATATCAGTGGACAGGATGAGCTTATCCTGGATTCCCTCCATGCTTTTTGCTGTTCTGTTGTTGTCTATACCAATTGTGGTAAAGAGGCAGGATTGTGTAGGAAATAATTGTTGTCTAGGATGTTCACATTAAGCCTGAACCAAGTTTGTCAGCCGTCATATGCCACTTTTCGTAACATGTTGTACAAACAGGTTTTCTCTTTACCCCTAGCACTACTCATTAAAAATGTATTACCTTTTGTATTCGGGTGAGCTTAGCTGAACCTCATTTTGTCCTTCATTTCATACTCAAGAATTGGTGCTTTTGTCACCCCCTTTTTTTTTGTCTTTTGTTATGTCTATTTTTATTGAGATGAGGCTTTCAAAGATATAGCACACTTAATCTCAATCAATTTTGAATAATTGGATTTGACCCTTTAGACCTCATTGTGCTTGCATCTCAGCTGAATTGATTAATAATAGAAAAGTTCATCATGGACAGTCATTATGGGAATGGAAACAATCTGAAGCATGATTCCCAAAAGAAGCAGGGTCACCGAGTCTTTAAGTCTTTAAAAGTGTTAAAACCTCGCTTGAATTACAAGCTGGCGTTATGAAGATAAACTGATTTTTAACACAGTGATCAAAGCAGTGTGTGCCCCTTATAGGCAGGGGCTGGTACTATACTGTAACAGAATCTCCACTATAACCCTCTACCTGTCTCGAAACAAACAACTCGAAACTGTTTGAAGCACCATCTTCTGCTGTGCACTGTGATCCTGCTATGCTGGAGCATCAACTGAAAAAGCTCCACTGGTGGTTTGTTCATCCCTTTTTACTTTGCGGTAGATTTCGCTTACACAATCTCCATCCTGAGGGTGTTTGGAGCACACAGTGGTCCAAAAATAGCTTGCTGGTAAAAGGCGTCATTATCCTGCACATTGCAGAGAAGATAAGAAGCATGAGAGAGAGGGTGCAGTCCTCATGCATTTGGTGAAGAAGAAAGAAAGAAACGGTCTAACGGACTCTTCACTCTGGACTGATATGTTGAGCTGGGTTGTGCTGCCCTGTTTAACTAAGCAGGAAAAGCAGATGGTACAAGAAAAAACTGCAGGAGCTTGACACAAAGCACAGGACATCGTTGGAGGATATATAGTAAAGAATATGAGAGGTTTATTTTCAGTAAGGTCACACAAGTAAGGGTGTTTCTTTGCTGCTCAGGAAGACATTTACACATGGGTGATATAGCAATTAAATAATGTACTAATAGGCAATATGGCTATGTTTTCCTTATTTTTTTAGTACTTTTAGAATACCGAGAGTAAAGACTGATTAACATCAGCCATGGCGAGAATGACTGTTTATATTAACTGCAACAAGCTGATTGGATTTTGGATGTTGCATAATGGCAATAAAAAGATAACAGCTGACCAACATCGAATCGGCTTGCTGCAGTTAATATAAACTGTGATGCTATATTTTCTGCCGTTATTTTAATCGGTTCTATTTCCTTTTTCATGGTTTTCCAAAATGTGGTTTTTAATTAATTCCCCCCCCTTTCCTTTTTGGCATTTTGTTATAAGTGGGTCCCCTATTTTCCTTCAAAATGGGTGTGTTTTGTTTATTCAAATTTAAGTGCAAACTATGCAGATCATGTGTCATCAAAAAGTTTGAATATTTTAACAAATATTTTGGTCATGCTACACACCCCTTATAACATGATAGTTTATATTTTTCTTGCAGATTCTCATTGTTGATGTAATACGTCTCTGTTTCTCTAGCTTTTCATATGAGTATTCCCTGCTATTCATAGAAGTGTGATCATAATTGTCATCTTAAAGTGACAGACAGATGGAGGTGACAGGAGTGTGGCAGAGAAAGATTATATTAGTTTAGAGTGAATGTTTTCAGGAAGCTCAGAAAAGTAAGGACCTACGGGCTGAGATGCTTAGTATGCAGTTTTCTCATTTCCCTCACTCTGAGAAATATCGTTCCCTCTGACAAACCCCTACTGAGGTAGTTTGCTCATAGTGGCATTTCCTGCCATTTTGACATTCTTCCTCCATATTAGGCATGAGAACTGGTCTATTGTCTTGAAGTGCTGATGTTTCTCCTAGTCTTGACCCTCTCACTTAACATCCTAATGTGCTGAGTGTACTACACCTCTCTCCTTTATCTCAATGTATAAATAAACTTTATCAAAGTTTATTTTTTTGTATGTTGCGCTTATAAAAATGGTAATGTGTTCAGAGTCACACCTCTATTGGCTGTAGACGAGCAACTGTCTAGTTGATGGCTCTTTATGCAATTCCATGATCAAATTTGTCTTTGGTATCATTGGGTATACTCTGACCCTTATGCCAGCCAGCTAGCCAAGGCAGAATTGGCAGTTAGCATTCTCCTTCAAGCATGAAGAGCTGTCAGATAAAATTGTTAAGATAAAAAAGAGGCAGCATCTGGCTTCACTTGACTCCCTACCAGTGTTTGTGGTGTTGTGTTGTGTTGTGTTGTAGTGGAGTCCTTGCTAATGGTGTGAACCGGAGGCAGTAAAATTGGGCAGAACATTGTGCAAAGACTGATGTTTCTCAATAGCTGTTCCTATATTTGGAAAGGCTTGGCAATTTACTATTTCATTCTGGTAGGTAGTGTGTAAACACTGACAACTATCCAAGTAATAAGATCTTAACTTTTTTTGCTGCATAACTAACGATTTAATTATGTTCATATTAGGGATTCAACAAGCTGAACATTGCATAATGAATCAAGTATGAAGCAGGGCAGAGTAGTCTTATTTCCATAAACATGTTGACTACTCCTGTCTCTACATAGATTAATAACATGGAATTATATTTATGACTGTATTCTGTATCATTCTCTGAAAAGATTTAGGTTAAGTGGATTGCATTTTAGATATTATCATGTTGATGCTGAAAATCAAGGAATTAATTCAGGATTTCTGAATTATTCATCTACTGATGGACTCTGCAAACTGGGTGAGGGGGGGGTGCGTTATTCTCCTCACTGCCATTTTTAGCCTCTACTTTTTCGTCTTTCGTTCAATTTGCATTGGCTCAGCTCTCCAAACGGAGCACCAAAACACCTGTGAAGTACCTTTGTCTGCTGAAGACTCAAATAGTACCCCCAAGCTCTCCATTTTCATCCACTGTCTTCCTCCTTTATGTTTTATTATTTTTATATATATATTTTTTTCCTGTGTTGGGCAAAAAAAAATAAAAATAAAAAATAAAATTTTTAAGAAATAAATAAAAATTCAGCATTAGTGACGACCATAATTTAAATCGCTAAAGTTAATCTTCACACAGTCAGTCTGAATTTCTGTCCTGTAACCTTGACATCTGTTTTTGTTCTGTAATTTCAGTTTTGATTTCTTAAATAGGGTTAGCTTTAATATCATAAACAGAGGACGTTAAAGTAGTTTAACACTAATCTCACTGTTGTGTATTTTTACAGTAGATAACCCAGGGGGGAAAAAGGTTCCTAATCACTTATCATGGTCGAGCATTTGGAAACCCGCTTTGTGGTTCTCGCAAACAGTTCTGCTTAATCTCCTGATGCAAATTTGTAAGAAAGGAAAGTGTCTGAAATGTGACTTTCCTGAAGAGAGAAAAGTTTGCTGTGTTCAGCAGCCCCTGGCTGAGTGATCTTTGACCCGTTCACTTTTTTTTTTTTTTTTTTTTTTTTTTTTTTTTTTTTTTTTTTTGTAATATCACACATGCTCACTGAATGTATGTGTGAGTGACCAGTTCACCACTTCATTATTCTCTCTGCAGCAGCTGAGTGTCCTCTGCCCATTTATATATGTGGAATGTGAAAAAGAGTGTACAGAAATTTGGTGTTAGTGTGTTTTTATTTTATTTTTTACAAATGTGGAAACCAGTGCATGTTTTATGAAGCTTCTTGATTTAGGAAGGCTTATCTAGATGCAGATTATTCTCTCATTTATGATGTGTTCCATGAATACAAGCCTCTGATCTCTTTGCTTATCATGTGGTTTGTTAAGAGTCTTCATTACAAGTTAATTTGTATCATGTCTGCTTGCTGTGGTTGACCGCCTCTACGCCTCTATTCTTCTGTCAGGAGCACTCTTAGATGCTTGGCCTTGAAGATTGCTGAACACATGATCATTTGGTTGTACATAATATTAGTTGGGTTTTAACCAGCTTTGGGTGCAGTTCTGTGATGACTGTCTAACATTCCCTTTTCAGAGCTTTATAGTCTTTTTTTTTTTTTTTTTTTGTTGTTGTTTTGGGTTTTTTTTTGGTTTCATGTGGATGAACTTGGCAGGTTGTTCTGACAGGTGTGTGTGTGTGTGTGTGTGTGAGTGTGCTTTACAACAGGTGAGCCAGGTTTTGCATTCACCTGTGTCCTAATTTATTAATTTATTCAAAGCATTTTTAGGTTGAAACACATTAAGATAACATTTCTTTGTGTAGGCCAGAAAAATGTAACATTTCTTTAAAAATGTAGACAGTATGACTTGAATTAAAATTTTATATTACTTACTAGTCTGCTTGTTATGAAGACGTGGCTTAGAACATCTGGACTGACTAGTCTCTGTCCCAATAAGAACCAGCATAGAGGCAGAGACGGCTAACGAAATTACAGGGATTTATTATAGTTTATCTGATGATCTTTGAAGCTGCAGGCTGGTCAAATAACTTTGTTATAAATAGTTAGTCATTGTCATTGTGAAAGCCCTTAAGTTAAATATAATATTACCAATAGTCACCAAGTCTATACGGTTCCTGTGTTGATATTATCTTTAAAAACCAGTCCGAAGTCTAATAATAACGGACCATGATTATGTTCCTTTTTGGAAATTAATACATTTCCCTAATTTCCCTGGGAGTATGGTATATGTAAGTGTAAATGAGCGGACATGTAAATTGAAACCCCTATTTCCTCCTGGGGAAAAGACCTCTAGCGGGACAGAAGCAGCTGCTGTTGTAAACGGTTTCCCTATCTTTATAATTGTTTACACATCAACAAGGACTTTGCCTTGGGCCCTCAGCAATATGCTTCATCTGTAGTGCACAGGGTGTGTGTTCGTGTCTGAAATGCTGGGTGCCATAATTACAGTATCTGTGTAGATGTCGGTTGCTCAGTAATGTTAGCCTTTATCACATGCTTTGTATTTGGATCTGTGTGTGGCTAATCCTGTCAAAGTGCATTAAGATCAACAATGTATAGTGCTTAAAAAATAGTAAATGGATATGCCCTGTAGGACTGGATATTTTATTTATTATTCTTTTTCTTTAATGCTTTGTATTTGCATAGTGGTCACCCGTCCTAGCCACAAAAGGCCAATGTGGCTGCAGGCTTTCATTCTGGCCATCCACCCCACCTCAGCTCATCTTATCCAGGGTATTACAATCACAGTCCTATAACTATTTAACAACACCATGCTTTGTCCGTTGTGTAAAGTAGGAAAACAAAAGAAAACACAAATATAAGCAGAGCATGGTCTCGTGCTACTGCTGTTGACAAGCAGCCTTTTTATGCTGCTCTAAAATGTATAGAAGTGATTATGTACAGTACTGTGCAAATGTTTTAGGCAGGTGTGGGGAAAAAATGCTGTAAACAAAATGCTTTCAGAAATATCAATAATGATTGTTTATTTTTATCAATTTACAAAATGCAAAGTGAGCGAACAAAAGAAAAATCTAAATCAAATCAATATTTGGTGTTACTACCTTTTGCCTTCAAACCAGCATCAGTTCTTCTGGCCCCCACAGAGCCCTGATCTCAACATCATCCAGTGTGTCTGGGATTACATGAAGAGACAGAAGGATGTGAGGAAGCCTACATCCACAGAAGATCTGTGGTTAGTTCTCCAAGAAGTTTGTAACAACCTACCAGCGGAGTTCCTTCAAAAACTGTGTGCAAGTGTACTTAGAAGATTTGAAGGCAAAGGGTGGTCACACCAAATATTGATTTGATATAGATTTCTTTTTTGTTCATTCACTGCATTTTGTTGATTTGATGAAAATAAATGATTAACACTTCCATTTTTGAATGCATTCTTTGTTTGCAGCATTTTTTCCACACCTGCATAAAACGTTTGCACAGTACTGTATACTTTTTAAAACATCTTTTCATGCAGTTGTCTTGGTTTTTCAACTACTGATTTGGAGAGTTGCATTCTTATCATTTAGGACACATCCCAAGTTCTTTTCTTTGTTCGTGTTTGTGCAAGATACTGAAGATACTTTGTGGGAGTTTTGAAAGAGAAAGTGAAAGTGACAATTTTTTGTCATTGTGAAACAGCGCACAGCACACGGTTTACCACAAAATTCGACCTCAGAGCAACCTACTGGTCCAAGTTTAGAACCCATGACCTTTTGATCCTCGGGTCAACTCCCTAACCACTAGGCCATCGCTGCCCCATTCCTGCCTGTTTGGTGTATAAATCTCTAGTTAATATGCTTAAAATGGGTGAAATCACCATTTCTAAACAGGGTAAGAATAATTCTTGACCGTTAACCATCTAAGTACATTACTGAAATGTAAGATTTTTAAGATTTTTTTAAAGAAATTTTTAAATTTAAGATTTTGTGTTTTTTTTTTTTTTTTTTTTTTGTGAGGAGATGTTCTTAATATGTGGGTGGAGGTGGTCTAGTGGTAGGGTACTTGCCTATGGACCTATGGTTCAAGAAGTCCCAGATAAGAATCCCACCTCTGGCACTAGCACCACTGGGTCCCTGAGCAAGACACTTAATCCTGAATTGCTCCAGGGGGGACTGTCCCTGTAATTAGGACATGGAAGTCGCTCTGGATAAGAGCATCTGCTAAATGCTGTAAATGTAAATGAATATAAAGGGCTAGCCAATGGGGCGCATCAGACTATGAGTTCTTGTGTCACTATTTGAGTTTGTTATATCCTCATAAATATCAAAAGTCAAATGCCATTCAAGACAATTCAAACCCAAATTTAACCTCCTTAAGAGTGCTTGACCAAGGAGGAGAAATTGAAAAGCAAGTGTGCAAGTAAGTCTGCAAGGTCATAAATGAGTGTTGTAACATTTAAGCTACCTTAAAGCTTGGCTTTAACCTATTTGGACTCCAGCCTACTAACGTTAGATTCCACTATCAGTGAAACGATAAAACACAATGGTGTGCTTGGCAGGGTAGCAAAGAGTAAGCCACTATTATCCAAGAAGGATACTGCTTGACCTCAGTGGTTTGCTAAAGATAATCTTGCATCTAGAGTAAAGCAATGCCGGGTAGAGGCAAGTGTTACATTCAGAAGGCCCATTTGTAATTTTTCTGTCTAGGAGTAACAACGTCCAAATACGAAATGTACTTGCGCCCATTTGCGTGATCTTGGACTTGCTGTTCTTTTACATAAAGGGGGTTTCAGTACATCGTTGGCGTACTGCATTTCTCGACAGTGGACAGCAATTGTGAGAATGACTAATGGTGCAGTACTTCACTATTCGCTATTTTAAAGGCATGTTATCAAGACTCTAATATGTACATACGTCACTGGCGAGTCACGACATGTGCACTCTGCTTCTTATGCACAGCAGGGTGCAAACATACAAAAGATTTAAAATCAAACAACCAAAAAACGGTGTCCAAGACATTGTAAAACTATGTAAAAAAAAAAAAAATTTAAAATTGTCACAGTGCTGCTTCCAATGATTGTCTGCTACAAGTGTTGTAGCAAGTGTTGCTTCTTCCTGTAAGATGATGAGGATAGAAGGCCACTGGAAAAATTTTGGACAAGCCAGAAGGCTATTACAAATGTTTTGTGAGATGAGACCAACATTTTTGGTTTAAATGATAATGATTGTTTTTTGGGTAAAGGTAAACACAGCATAAGCATAAGAACTTGTCACAATTATTATATGTTTGAGCTTTCAATATTTGTCAATTTATGGCATTATCAACTAAATGGCTACTATTACAACCTCACAATAAGTTTAACTTTAAGTGACTCCATACAGAAGTAAGATCTGCAAAACATAACATGTTGAGGGATCTGTTTGCATGTCTGAATGGAAGTAATGTCCCTAAAAAGGATTTTTGTTTCTTTTTTTTAGCCTGGAAGGAGGTTAGGTTAGACTTTGAGTGGTTTTGTGCCAAAAAAAGCATGTGTAAGCTCAGGAGAGTTGCATTTTAATGTGGGAATGGGAAGAGATGGAGACTGCATGATGCTAAATTGTGCAAAGTGTGGTTTTCAGTAAGTGCTTGCATATCTCTCTCTCTCTCTCTCTCTCTCTCTCTCTCTCTCTCTCTCTCTCTGCAGAAAAGTTGGTAGCGTATCAGCGGGAGTTTCATGCTCTGCGGGAGCGGCTGCGTGTGGCCGAACACCGGACCCTGCAACGCTCCTCTGAGCTGAACAACATCCTGGAACAGTTCCGACGTGCCATTGCAGAGACCAACAGCAGCAAAGATGCTCTTGCCAACTTCTCAGGTTCTTTCACATACCAAAAACACTTTTAGATTAAATTCAAGCATTTTTCCAGACACAGTTTTGTCCAGAGCAAGGATTCATGCACTAAAAGCATGATTATTGAACATTATTTACATTTACGGCATTTAGCAGACGCTCTTATCCAGAGCGACTTCCATTTCCTGGGTACAGGGACAGTCCCCCTGGAGCAATTCAGGGTTAAGGGTCTTGCTCAGGGACCCAGTGGTGGTGGTGCCAGAGGTGGGATTTGAACCTGGGACCTCTTGAGCCAGAGGTCTATAGGCAAGTATCCTACCACTAGACCACTGCCACCCTACATGATTCTCCTCATCATTTTATATCAGGTAAACAGTAAGAATTGCAACAATGCTGCAGCAGTGTTGATTCATAGATCATGGATATACTGAAGAAGCGAGTCTTGACAGCATTAAACAAGTTTCAGATTTGAGAGGGAAACCATATTACATCCTGTCTCACTGGAAAAAGTCTCCTCTGTGGCTACTTACCCAAAGCTGTTATTTCTCTGTAAAATCAATGAAAATTGACTATGGTTTCAACATCCCATGTATTGTGATATAATCTTTTATAGTTAAAACGAACTCTTGGAAGAGTCATTAAAACGACAACATCCCAGCATTGTGTTAATTAAATCAGCTTCAATTTGCTGAAACAAACTGTAAAACATCTTAAGCAAATTCCGAGTAATTGCTCAAGGAGCAAATAATAATAAGATTAGATGATTGCTAGTGTCACACAGGGCTCTTGTTACTTTTGGAGAGTTGTTTGTTTTCTACCCCACTGCCCATGCTTAGTTGTTTTACTGATAGCCCAGCTTTGCACTGCTTTATTTAATTTAAGTGCAAAATTTAAGTGTAATTTGTCCGTAGACACACCATTCTTTCACTGCAGGGGTTTACATTGTGTTAATACAACAGTACTGAATGTGCTCCAAAATGGTCCTTACTAAGGATTATGCTTTGTTAGTTATATTTATTGTAATGGTCTGTGTCTTGAAAAAAGGTTTTCTCTCTCTATCCCTCTCTCTCGATCTGTCTTTCTCTCTTTGTCCCTCTCTCTGTGACTGAGCTTTGCATGAGCTTTTCATATCCTCATGTTTTCCTTCATTTTAATTTGAATTCTGCTTTTCTTTAGATGAGACTCAGAAGTTGTTGAAGGAGTTGGCACACAGGAAGCCTCTCCAAGTGCCAAATATCTACCACCACTTGCCGCATTTGCTCAACAATGAGGGCAGTCTGCACCCTGCAGTCCAGGTGGGCCAGGGTCGTACTGGAGGTGAGCAGCACACTCCCACTGTGGGCATCCTACATGCTCTACATTTATCTACATGCAGCAACATTTTCAGATCTACAACAAAGTTTGACACTTAAGAGTAATGAAGGTTCATGCAAAAAGATGATTTATCGCGTCAGCATTTGCTGGAAGCGTTGGTTTAAGACATTTTTAGTCAACAGCTGCTGACTCTACACTATTAAGAGAAGACTTGCTGAGTTTCACCCTCTTATTTGTGCTATTTATAGCAGGTGGCATTTTGCTTTATTAGGAGGGTCATTTTTAACTGTACATGTGAAAGGCCATGTATGGATTTAAGATTCCCCATTTACTGATTTATCATTAAATTATATGCTTATTTCATGTCTTGCCATGAACCTTTGTTTCATGTCAAAGTTCACACAGGCCATATATTGAGTGTTTTGGGGTCAGATTGATTAAAGATTTTTATTTATTTATTATTATAAATGTGTTTATTAAGATGCATATGGACTATCTTTCTCTGTCTCGTCACATCTTTGTTTAAGCTTTTGGACAGCATGCTCAGGATTTCAAAATCCTTTATTGCAACAAAACAGCAAGTACTTAAGACACCTTCCTGATCCCAACTCTCGTAGACAACCTTTAAAAAGGTTATTAATCCCTGCTGCTAGTGTTTGATTTAGCTGCACTTTTCTATTAATGAGCTACATAGTCACATTTATTTTTCATTATCTTTTCCTGTCCATTAATGACCTTAGAGCTCTAGATTTCATCTAGGGATTTTTTTTTCCTTGTTCATTCAGAGGTTTCCCCAGTCATGTAGTTCAAAACCTTAATGATCTTAATAATAATAATAATAATAATAATAATAATAATAAAGCACTACCCATATATTCTTCAACAGCCATGGTAGAATATTATGCTGAATATAGTCACAAATGGCCCTCTTTTTCCAGCTCAAAGGCACTGCCACAGTCTGCCACAGTTGCAGTCTGCCACAAGATATCAAGATCTAGTGCTATACACTTAATTTAAGTAATACTGAAAATGAGAAATCTTGTTAAATGCTTTGTGTTCCCTTTGCTTAACTGCATTGGGTTTTCTTATACATGTTAAATCAGTTTGCACAGCAACAGATAAATAATATCCTTTATTTATGTGTTTTTACCTTAACTTACATTCTTTTAAAATCTTCAATGAAAATTTACCACACAATAAATATTTATTATATAATTTATCAGATAAATCTTATTATTCAAGCAGCTTTAAATGAAATTAGAACTCACTGGTTCTCTACGTTTTCTGCCTCAATAAGGTGATGATTCCACGGTCAGCAGTATTATGTTCATTCAAAACAATAATTGTAAAATATAAATATAAAAAAAAAACTTTTCTGTCAGTTTCAGTGTTTGGCAATTTTTGTTGGATTTGGGTTAAAAAGTTTCATTTTGCTGCATCACAACACAAGAACCTTCAGAGTAAAGTGATATGTACCAATAAGACATTTTAGTGTGTGTGCATGTGTCTTTAGTCTTTGTGCCAGCATGCTGCTTTTTTATGCTAAGAATGCTGAAAGCAGCACGAGGAAAGGGAGATAAGAGCAGGAGAACAGATGCTTCTCTACAGTGTGTGTTTCCATTACTTGTCCTTAAAGGCTGTTCCTGTTAAGTCTGCTTTAACATCACCGACTCCGTGATAAAACTTGGTGACATCCTTACCTCGGACCAGCTCTTGTCTTTTGTGTAAAAGTGAAAACGTCTGATCTGTCTTGCTGTCCTCTCCTGCATTTTAATGTGTTGTGAAATGCTGCATGTAGGTATATGTGCTATACGTTAACCCTGTCGCTCATCAAGTCTTGATGTTGAACTCTTTGGCACTTCTCTAGCAAAAATATTAATGAGCAGTTTTAAGATGTTGTGTTTTTTTTCACTTTTATTTATTTATTTTGTAAGGTACAATATCAGTATGTGAAATTGGAGCCTTCTGTGAAGGGGTGCTCTTTGTTTATGTATTCCTTTTTTTTTTTTTTTTTTTGCGAATTCACCAAATGCTTGACTTGGGATCATTTTATTTCAACAAACATGTTGAACATTAGTCATCACATTAGTGAACTTTTTTATAGGTAGAAAAGCAGGTGTGTGCTTGCATTTTTAAAAGCTAGCACTGCTTGTAGCATAATAATCCATTTAATAACGTGTTATTGCTTAAATTTGAGAGTTTACAGGCTACTAACTAATTTAATTAAAAATTACATTCAATAAAATTAGATTGCTGGCTATATCAGGCCTGCCAGTGTTTTACCTGCCGCTCCACATTGCTGGCAGCACCATTGCTGGTATGGGCTTTTTTGTTTTTTCTTTCTTTTGTTTTTTTTTTTTTGTCTTAGCTTAGAATGAGGCACCTTAGCTCCCTTAGAATCAGCACTAGTTGCAAGACCAACGAGTGGAGGCAAGAGTCCATCTCTTAAAAAAGGTTTTTGTTCCAAGATTTTGGCTTGTTGAGTTAATATAAAAAAAAAAAAAAAAAAAAAAAAAAAAAAAAATATATATATATATATGAGTGTTTTGGGGTCAGATTGATTAAAGATTTTTATTTATTTATTATTATAAATTAGTTAGTCCATATGTATCTTTCTCTGTCTCATCACATCTTTGTTTAAGCTTTTGGACAGCATGCTCAGGATTTCAAAATCCTTTATTGCAACAAAACAGCAAGTACTTAAGACACCTTCCTGATCCCAACTCTCGTAGACAACCTTTAAAAAGTTTATTAATCCCTGCTGCTAGTGTTTGATTTCGCTGCACTTTTCTATTAATGAGCTACATAGTCACATTTATTTTTCATTATCTTTTCCTGTCCATTAATGACCTTAGAGCTCTAGATTTCATCTAGGGATTTTTTTTTTTACTGCTGTTTAACTAGCTAAGCTGGCTGTGTTAACAAGAGAAAGAAATAAACATATATATATATATATATCTTCTTCTTTTTCTTTCGGCTGCTCCCGTTTAGGGGTCGCCACAGCAGATCAACTGTCTCCATTTCTTCCTGTCTTTTGCATCTTCCTGCTTCAACCCGACCACCTGCATGTCCTCTCTCACCACGTCCATAAACCTCCTCTTTGGTCTTCCTCTTCTCCTCTTTCCTGGCAGCTCCATC
>CM029369.1:17089901-17242401 GCA_017165825.1 Hepsetus odoe
ACATATATATATATATATATATATATATATATATATATATATATATATAAAAAATTTTTGCCTCCCCTTCATGAAAAGTTTGATAAGTCTTCTATTTCTTTGTCCTATATTCTTTGTCCTCTCCTGTC
The DNA here is from genome assembly GCA_017165825.1 of Hepsetus odoe. Taxonomy (NCBI): domain Eukaryota; kingdom Metazoa; phylum Chordata; class Actinopteri; order Characiformes; family Hepsetidae; genus Hepsetus; species Hepsetus odoe. Next base: position 17,090,030 of record CM029369.1, read on the forward strand.
TACTCAAGCTATGCTAAAAAGAGGGTAAAGGTATCACTTTTACATTTTGTTTTAAACCACATCATATTAGGCACTAGCATAATGAGCACTAGTTGTGTGTGTGTGTGTGTGTGTGTGTGTGTGTGTGTGTGTGTGTGTGTGAGTGAGAGAGAGAGACACAGATTGAAGTGTTGAATGAGAGGACTTTTTGGTAAATTGCAGCTTTACCCAGTATGTCTTTTGTTTTGTATCTTCTAGCTGGAGGATGACATTGTTGCTAAGCCAAACTACTTTGCCACTATGAAGAACTTTGCACTGCAGCTGGCTTCTGAAGACTGGATGATCCTGGAGTTCTCCCAACTAGGCTTTATTGGTAGGACCTCAATGTTCCAAATCATAAAATTTTAACCAATGTAATTTTACACTCCTCTTGCTCTGAAAAGCTTATTTTTGTCACACTGTAGTGTAGCAAACTGTTGCTACTACTGGAGAGGTAGTATTTGACTTAAGCATTTGATAAACAAGTGATTAAACTGTACAACTGTGATTATACAGGACAGTGTGGCAAGCCAGAAAGTGCTAGCCTAACTGACCGTTTTAAAAGCTTTGGGCACATTGTCTGAGAGGGACCCTCTGTGTATCTCTATAGGTCGAGCTGAAATTAATAGGGCTCTCACCAGGTTTTGATGCTTTGACTAGCTGTCAAACAGTTATATTGTCAAGTACTTGGGGCCTCAGTTTGTTTGTTTGTTTGGTTTTGGTTAAGCCTGTAATTGAAAGTAGTCAAATACACAAAACTTTTTTTTTTTTTTCTCTTTCAGGTAAGATGTTCCAAGCTCCTGATCTGAATCTTATAGTGGAGTTCATATTTATGTTCTACAAGGAGAAGCCTATTGACTGGTTGCTGGATCACATTCTTTGGGTGAAAGTTTGCAATCCAGAAAAAGATGCTGTAAGTCTTTACTGTTGTTGTGTTCACATGTATTCTGTCTCTTCTGACAGTGGTGCCGCCAACCTCTTGAGAGGTTTTCTGTGCGGTGGAGTTTTCTGAGCTGCTATGGGGAATTTTGTAGAGGCTTTTCACACTTTGGAGAATTGCAGACTGAGAGACTGGTCTGACCTTTTCCTTCCTCTATTATCCCTCCACTCAGGCTCAACAATCCCTCAAGCTAGCCTGTCCCCCTTATACTTCACTCCATCCCTCTTCCCAATATGTGATCTATTGTTTATGTTCACCATGTTCTCTAGTTTATTAGTAGATTGGTACACTGAAAAGGGCTCTGATGTATAAAAGCTCTGTGCTGGGGATTTGGTTGTCACATACGCAGCATATAAAGGTAGTGGTCACATGCTTCGCAGGCCTTCTGCAGTAGTGCCAAGTGCTGTGGTTAGGAAAAAAAAAAAAAACCAAGGTCAGTGCATTCTGGCCATTCACCAGTAATCAAGAAATATGAAATATGTCAGTTACAACTGTCATTTGACTGACCTTGCCTTTAAATTTTTCATTACTGAATTTTCTGCTGTTCTCCTGCTCTGACACTTTTGTTAATTTGCTGCTTCTGCTGAGTGGCAGTGCCATCAATGGTGGGAGAGTAAAAAGGACAAAGTGGTTGTGTATTGATTTAACATATTTTATATATTTCTCTTATGGAATAATAAAAGTTTAACTTTTATTGACTTTTTTTTTTGTACATAGTTGTAAGCTGCAGGTCAATACTCAACACTAGTTTTTTTAATCTAGTTTTTCAGCCTGTTTATAAATATTTTTGTTAAACATTTTTGCATAGTCATGTGTCGAAAATGAAATTCAAAACAAACTAATCTGAACCTAAAACTGAAAAAAGGTGGCAAAAATAACTACAGCTCCACAAAAATAATACAGCAATGACATTATGCAAACTGTAACTGAAGGGTGATGGTATTTAGCTCCTTTTGGATGACGAGGTTATCTAGTATCTTGTCAAGGATGCTGGATTTAATTGAACATTTTGTACCCTTCATACTATAAATTATTTTAGTATGCTGTGGCTGCAAGTTTTTATTCAAAACAAGTAGAAGCACACCCTCTTTTATATTATTAATATTATGGTCCCAGGCTTAAAATATCTGTCAAATGGCATCCGACTATTTCCCTTTGCTTCTTGTGCTCTGTTATATCATGCTTATCACATGGTTTTCAAGTGGTGGAAAATATGTTGTGGCAAAGTTCTCAGTCTCCCCTCTTGAAACTCTACATGAATGCTGAATACAAATAGCTTGCCAAACTTTTGAAGTAACCATGAAATATTTCATGACATTGTATGTGCTGCAGATCATGTTTTGTTTAAGTAGCTCTTTTTGTAAAGCATAATTTTAGTTATGTGAAAAATGTAAAATTGTTTGTAAAGTTTTTAGATTTTGACACCTCGTTGTTTGACTACTTTATCTTTTTAGTGTATTTATTTCTAACATATTTTTATTTTTCCCACTTCTCTTTTGGACAAAGTTTTTTAAAAACTACTTTTGTTTCTTTTTTTGCTTTTTCTCATTAGAAACACTGTGAGAGACAGAAATCCAGTCTTCGGATTCGCTTCAGACCTTCTTTATTCCAGCATGTAGGCCTGCATTCCTCCTTGGCAGGGAAAATTCAAAAACTCACGGTAATGCACCTAGTAGAAATCAAAACCACTGTAGAAATTTCTAAATTAATGCATGTGAAAGATACCATATTACTTCTACTGAATACATTTTTTGGAAATGACATATCAGTGCAGTTTCATGGACTCTTTAAATGACCTCAGATTATGTGAACTTTCTTTCTGTATTTAATTGGTTTCCTTTTATACTTTTAGCCAGGATTTCTGTTTTCTTTCCCTGTCAGATTAAGCATTCAAATTTACCTTATACAGTACTGTGCAAATGTTTTAGGCAGGTGTGAAAAAATGCTGTTAACAAAGAATGCTTTCAAAAATGGAAGAGTTAATCATTCATTTTCATCAATCAACAAATGCAGTGAACGAACAAAAGAGAAATCTAAATCAAATCAGTATTTGGTGTGACCACCCTTTGCCTTCAAAACAGCATCAGTTCTTCTAGGTACACTTGCACACAGTTTTTGAAGGAACTCGGCTGGTAGGTTGTTCCAAACATGACTGCGTTACAACCTCCGTGTGACATTGATGATCATCAGCACCTGTTTGGTAAAACTGGTTGATCATACACCGACTATAATCCTACAGAATCCCTGACTTTGTGCAAGTGTACCTAGAAGAACTGATGCTGGTTTAAGGGAAAAGGTAGTAACACCAAATATTGATTTGATTTAGATTTTTCTTTTGTTAGCTCACTTTGCATTTTGTAAATTGATAAACAATCATTTATATTTCTGAAAGCATTCTTTATTTACAGCATTTTTTCACACATGCCTAAAACCTTTGCACATTACTGTATGTAAGGGTCTGGCTTTATTTATTCTTTAGAAGGTGTTCTTTTCTTCTTAATGAACAAAAGTCTGTCTTTGTGGCGCTGCACTGATCTAAATCTCTGCTGTTCTGTCTCAGGATAAGGACTTCCTGAAGCCACTGCTACACAAAATCCATGTGAACCCACCGGCAGAAGTATCGACTTCTCTTAAAGTATACCAGGGACACACTCTGGAGAAAACCTACATGGGGGAAGATTTCTTCTGGGCCATCAACCCCATGTCAGGAGACTATGTGCTTTTCAAGTTCGACCGACCAGTCAGCATTGAGAAGTTTGTGTTCTCTCCCGCTCTCGCTCACTTGCTTGCGTCCTTAATTTTTCAGCCTGTTATATTCTCTCTATAGCACACACTTGCATGTGTTTCTCTGCTTTTCCTGTTCCTCAGACAGGTACTTACATTGAAAAATGCTAATCAAAAGATTGTGGCATATAGATTTGCGCATACTTGTATGTGCACACATTGAAGCATGCTCAAATCTATATGCATTTGCAGCATTTAGCAGATGCTCTTATCCAAAGCAACTTCCACGTCCCAATTACAGGGACAGTCCCCCCGGAGCAATTCAGGGTTAAGGGTCTTGCTCAGGGACTCAGTGGTGGTAGTGCTAGAGGTGGGATTTGAACCTAGAACCTCTTGACCAATAGGTCCATAGGCAAGTACCCTACCACTAGACCACTGCCACCAATATGACACAATTGTGTCCTCAATGAGAGCAGGGCAAACTAATCCTAGTTTATCTCTTTCTTCATTTTGTAGTAGTGCACATATTTTTAGGATTTTGCATTTCTCCCTACTGCAAAGTAATTTTAAGCATCCTGAAAAATTGATGCCTGTCAAGAATGAAGGCACAAGCCAGCAGGGCAGCGGTGGACTAGCGGTTAGGGAGTTTAGCCCCGGATCGGAAGATTGTGGGTTCAATTCCCTCACTGGTAGGTTGCCCTGAGGTACCCTTGAGCAAGGTACCGTCCTCATCACTGCTCCCCGGGCGCTTGTATGGGTGAAACGCAGAGGTTGGATTTCGCTGTGTTGTGCTGTGCTGCGTTTCACATTTGACAAGGGTTGTCATTTTCTTTTTCTTTCACACAAACCTCAGGCCTTGATAACATTCGCACAGAATCATAGAATTTGACTATTATTTTACCCCTCATTTGACCATAATCTATTTTCCCATCCACAGGTGCATAGTATGCTGAGTAGTTGGCAAATTAGCATCTCATACATTTCTTGTCTTCTTTTCAAATGAGACATACTTAAATTTATATATTTTAATCCCAGAAAAGATTTTGGAAAAACTGGTCAAGGCTACAGAGCTATAGCCCAGATCTAGGATTTTGAAACTTTGTGCTGAAACAAACGTTTAAATTAAATGGATTTGTTTTTTACATTGACAGCAGTTGAGAGAAAAAGAGAGAGTGAGGGAAAATGCAGCTCTCTACCTTTTGCATTGACTCTTTCTTTTTTGACCTCTGCTGTGTTTGTTCAAGATAAGCTCTCAGTTTACTTACTTCATCTTTTCGCAACTCAAGTAAGGACCTATTAAGATGAGTCCTCTGAGTGGGTGTGTTTGGTGGTCTATCAATGGTAACAATGTCATGTGCAGTGTTTTGTCTCTGGGTACCAACCATGCATGTATATAAAAACAACTGAAGATTAGTTCCTATATGTAAATTTTCATTACTAATTAGTGTTTGATCAACAGGTTCCTGTTCCGCAGTGGTAACCAGGAACACCCAGGAGACAAAATAGAGAACACAACAGTCGAGATTTTGCCCTTCGCTGTGAGAAAAATTTTTTTTCCCCTCACCCTAAAAAAAAATGAATTCTTACTCTAAATGAAGCGTTCCTTGTGTTGACAACAGTTGGAGTTCTGTTAGTATTTTCAGATTTGTCTGCTCAACTGTCGGCTGTCGCAGTTTCTAATTTTAGCTAGCAGTAGGTTGAGCTCTGTTAATGAGGTTTGAGCCCACAGTCCTGCTGTGAAAAGAGGGCTTAGTGAATCTACTACAGTCTTTGATGTTAGCAAAGGGTTTGCAGTAGGTGTTAGCTTTGTGTTACTCCTTCAACAATGTTTTATAAGTTTCTGGATGCTTAGATATGTATTGTTTTAGCAACAATCTATGTTTATTATTTAGTTTTACTAACTAAATAAAATCACAGTGATTTACAAAATCAAGAGCCAGACTCTTTAAATATCGTCTTGGTTGCAGGATACTGGACTGAAGACCAAAGAGAAGTACAAACAAACAGATGACCATTTCTATAAAATTGGTAAATGTGAATTTAAGGAACTATTGAATTCAATGCCCGTGTATATATGTTTGAATATCCCCCTCCATCTGTTTCTCACTGTTTCTCAATCTGTCTTTTACTCTCATGCTCTCAATGTAGCTGAGTTTGATAAAGGTGTGGCTGAAGGTACAGTTGACCCTGCCTTTAACCCGGTGGCTGCTTTACGTCTCACTGTCATGAAGGACTCTGCTGTGTGGGCTATCATCAGTGAGGTTAGTCAGTCCTTCACTTTTTTTTTTTTTTCTCCACTTTACATTTTTTGGGTTATTTTTATTTTTTTGCTTGGGTTGGTAAAACAAATAATTTCTAAATGCATTGTGATGCAATCCTGAATGATTTTAAATATACATAAAACTGCAAATCATATCCTTAAAGCTTTATAAAGTATTTTTAAAGTATTGTTTGCTCCTTTTGCTCTTCATAGATCCACATAAAGAGAGTTGCTGGATGACTGTAGGCTTCCACTGGTGGTCTGCTCGTACGTCCCAACTGTGCTGTAGAACAGTGACCTCGCCAGAGTGTGTGGACGCTGCCAATCACGGTGTCATTCAGCAAGGATTGCTGGCTTTTACTGACTCTTCACCATTTTTTCTTTTTCTGCTTTTTGCCCCCTCTTGTTTCCTCTGCTTGTGAGGTCTACCTTTTTCTTTCTGCTCTGGTTGCTTTTTTTTTTTTTTTTCTTTGAGGATCTCTTCTCAAGTCATCATCTCCTCTTCTTCTTTTGTATGTGTGTCAATGTGAATACTACTGTAAAAAAATGATGCTTTTTGAAGAAACCTTACCAGAGACATAATGCCTTGAGGATTTGCGATCAGTGCTATCATCATGTAGGTTTAATAATTCAGTGCAGGATTGTGTGCTAATGCTGAAGAGAAGGCGATGGCACAAGCTGAAGGAGAATGTTCCAAGTACTGTATTATTATGGACTATTAATGACTTTGATCGGGTCAATTAAGTGCTTTATACTTTACACAAAGTTGTCAAAAGACAAACCAGTTGAGGTATTTTGTGTTAAAGAGAAAGTTACTTCTGTAGGTGTCGTTTTTCAGCTCGCATAATTGAGTGCCGTGTGAGTGGCACTGTTTAAACTTATTTATGTCCACAAAATAGTTTGTTGAAATGACTACTTTGCCAAAATGTTTCTTGAAACAAATTTCTAAAGAAAAGAAACTATTCTGCAGAACCTGCCCTGTGAAACAGGAAAGGTCTTTTTATTGGTATCTTTTGATGGAAACCAATCAACCATGGCCTTTCAATGGGAGGGATATATTACTACTATTATTTAGACGATCTATGAAGGTGACTTTAACTTATTTGAAATAAATCTTTAATTTGTACAAGAGAGAAATTTTTATTTTTTATGCTGTGAAAAGTAAAAAAGGTTTGGTAGAAGTAAATATTTGATTTGATAAATCTTTGGAGTATATATTTGATTTTTAATAATTATGACTTAAAATGAAGAACATGGTTAATGTATTTTTTATTTTATTTTATTTTTTCCCTTTTCTCTGTATAGTTCCAATGGGTGCAGGTCCCCCACACGTGTGCCTTAATGTCCAGTCACCCCAAGGTGACTGGAAAGGGACTGCCTCTCTGCGTCAAAGTTCTTGTGTTTACACAGGAATAACTATGTTACAGGCAAGTCCTTGAGGATTCACAGCTAGATCATTTTCACCAGGCTGCAGAGGGCCGGTTACCTGGCCCAGGATAGAACAAAGAATAGAACAAAGATGTAGATCAGCCGAGGGTCCCCAAGGACTGAATTGTAACCAGTGGTTCCCAGTCCCAGTTCTGGTGACCCACAGTTCACCATTCAGCTTAGCCATAACTCCAGCTTCAGTCTATAACACATGATTCATCTTGAAGTAGCTGTGTTGGAACAGGAATGCGTGAACTTTGGAGATCAGCAATTGTCCAGGCTTGGACTGGAATCCACGAACTGAAATTCTTCAATTTGCTTCCATTTGTTAAGTTCCTGTTAAGAGCATGGCATGTGTTCTTCATATGCTGAAGTTCAGGATTACATCCGCAAGTTAGATCTGAGAACTTACCACCCCAAAATCTACTGAAATACATTCGTTTGGCTTTTATTTTTCCAATTTCCATTTCAAACACTCCACTGTCATGCCTGTCGAGAACTGTCTGTCAAATACTCCTGTGCTGTTGCTGTTTTAATGTCTCCTTTCTGTGTTCAGTGCTGTACAATAGCTGGCTCTGGGTGTGACTCGCCTTTAAAATTAGACCATCGGCTGCCTGTGACCAGGAAAATAGGCAAAAACCATAGAAGTTTAATGGATACAACTTTGGATTGGCTAGTAAATTAATCTTCAAAGTAAAATTATTTCACTGTGCAAGAGTTACTAAAGTGAAGAAAGAGTAGTGTTGCGATTGAGCCATTCTGTAGAATATCAGTAGTTATTGAATTCCATGGTTTTTGACTTTTGGCTTCATTCATTTAATGGCTGAAGAGTTTGGGTAACTACTGTACATATTTCCCAAGTGCTCTCATCTCATTTGATTGTATATATCTTTTAGAAGGTTCATAGAAGTGTGAGTTGACCTTGCAAAATCATGCCATTATTTGACCATTTACTGTACACATTTAGCTTGTCGGTGTGTCAAGCAGAAGAAGACATTCTGTGCATGTCACTTTCAATTACATATCATCTGTGTGGGGATGAATTAGACTAGGGGGAAGTCTAGAATTGTGTCTGTTGTGTAAAAGTCAAGATACATGTTTACATCTTTTTAAACATGAATACATCCTAGTTTTTGAAGATGGACAAACATTTCAGAAACCCAAAACATAAATGTAGGCTATTCTCCGTGAATGTGCAGTGTAATGTCTTGTTTCCATATGCTTGACATGAAATCTAATATGACAGACTGGACTAGTGACTGCACCATGATATGCATTTAATTTGGCTAGCCCATGTTAAATTTATTTTTCCCTGAATCATTGTGCATCATGATTTGATTAGTATAGACATACAGGATGATCCTACTTGAATCATGATCTTCAGAATACTACTGAATATAACCATTTTAAACGTTTGGCCTTTTTAGCCTTTTTTATTAATTTTTTTTTTTTTTTCTCCTTCTTCCCTCTTTTCAACCCCCCACCCTTCCCATAGTATGATTCCCCCAGTCTGGTGCATCCCAGCCTTTCATGTGCCTTCATCTGTGCATCTGTTTCCAGCTGACATTGATTTCAATGGGCAGTACAGAAATAAATCAAACTTGAGATAATCCATGGTTTGCTGTTTTCACTTTTTCTGTCCGTCTTTACATTAGTCATTTATTTATTTATTTATTTATTCCCCCCCACCCCCACATCATCACTGACAATCTGGACATGTTTGAAGACTGGGCACCACAAGGTCCTGTGAGATCTTAGGGGAATTTCTATTTGAGATAACCACGGCTGCATGTCGGTAAAGAATCGAAGGAGATGGCAAGCATTACTGAAACAGTCATTGCACAAGCATATGGCGTTTGGCACACTTTTTATTCCAGCAATAGAAAATATGTTTGGAGAAAAAGTTGATTTTCTGGATGATAAAGCATCTTGTTACAGAGCAAAGATTATTAAGGCTTTTTTTTCAGGAAAAGAAATCCGCTCAGTGGCATGGCCAGCAAACATGAAAGATTCTGTAATTGTATTCTCTACTTGATCAAAGAAAACTGCCACTGATTTCAAATCATTCCATTGATCTGTGATCTGATAAATCGGAATCAGAAAACTTTATCTTGGAGGGAAACTGCTGTTTCAGCTGCACAGAGCAAATAATAGACACAAAGAACCAGCTAAAAATGAGATTTCTAAAATAAAAATTTCAAATAAACTACTATATTGACTCTCGTCAAGTACACTGTTTTCTACAACTCCTTTATATGCTACGCTCTATATAAACTCACTACATACTTGTAGAAGTAAAGAAATTTAAAAATGTGTGTAAAGACACAGACACCGTGAACCACAATTTAATCCCCCCACGCTGTGCAGCAGTGGGCAGCCATACACCCAGCACCTGGGGAGCAGTGATGGGGACAATACCTTGCAAAAGTTTACCTCGGGACAACCTGCTGTTCTGGGATTTGAACCAACAACCTTCTGATTCCCAGCCACTAGTCCAGCACTGCTATTAAATCAGTCACTCACTCTATTGGGCAGGACTTGGAGCCTGAACTCAACACTGAACCACCAATGCTTTAAGTTTTAACTTAAATAGGTAGTGTACAGCTGAAAGTGAAACTAGTAAACAAAAATAATCTGTTATGTATTTTCCCTTGTTAGAATGGGAATTTGTAGTGGTTCCATGAATATTAGGAGGCTTTGTGTTTCTGGAGCATCAACTTTCAGGACAGACAAAAAAAGATACCTGTGGGGACATCTTGTGGCTAAAAATGGAAGTGCAGCCGGACTCATCGGAGTGATATTTTGATTCATCTGCTCCGAGGTAGAAGAAGAGAAAATGCGAGAGGAAAAAAAGTCAACGCGATGACATTCTGATGCTGTGCAATCAAAATCAGAGACAACGTCTCCATCTCAATTCAACGCTGTCTAGTATTTGTTATTCTGTTGGGGCGCCTGCTTTGCAAATCGCTTCTTCTTCTCTTCATACGCTTCTGAAAGGTATCTACGGTGTCTGACCCCGATTCAGATCATTCAACAGTGAAAAGAACCAGTGTAAAAGGAAAGAAACAGAGTATAGCGCCCGGTGACTCAAACTCCCAGAATGCACCGGGCTCGGACAATATGGCGGCCTCCACGGCAGCTCTGTATGACTGTTAGTTCAGACGGACAGTCCGACTTGTATTTACACCTGCGACTGACTCTTCACTGAGCTCGGATGCGTGTTGAACACAATGCCCAAATACTACGAAGATAAAGAGGAGGACGGTCGTGCTTGTGCTGGACTCCGGGAGGATTTTAAAGCCTGTCTGCTCCAGCATGACTGCGTAGTGAAGGTAACTTTACAGGAGAGCGAGGCTGCTCACCCCGATCCGCAGAGTTGACCTGTCTGACTGTAACTCACCGTAATGGTGTTAGAAAACATAAAATCAGGTCTAGTGACTGTAGTTCAACTCACACCACGTTCACCCGGAACGAGTTTAATCACATTTGATCCACAACGAGGATCAAAATAAACGTTAAAAATGATCCTCATTTCACCGAGTCATCGATGTAACTTTAATTCGGGACGATTGTGCAACACAGACTGTAAGGAAGACAGTTACAGGACAGGAAGGGGTTATTTTAGCAGAGCTTCTCTTTATCTGAAATAATCCTGAAATAATCCCCTTTCTCAGCAGGAAGGACTGGCTGATTTATTCTTCTTATTTCTTAACTTCTGACCTGAAGATATAGATATAGAAGTAGTAATAATAATATAAACCTTATAATGTGAAATGGGACATATATGCATGCCCCATAATATAATAATAATAATAATAATAATAATAATAACACCCCTGACTGACTGTGTTGCAGCTACACTTTGCTTGTTGGTTATAATCTCCAGGTCAAGAGGTAAGAACAGAGCAAGTCAGTCTGACTCTTCTGTCCAGAATTTATCCAGAGGCAATGGAGTTACTCCTCCACCCCCTCCATTCCGAAATGCTCTCGGACAGCACGCTCCCATTTCCCAGAGAAAGCATGTAATCTGTAGGCCAGGAAGAACCTGAATTCAATAAGATGTTCCAGTCTAGAGGTTTGGGAAGGGGTGGAGGCTGTTTCAGCAGTAATAAGGAGGATTCTAAAAACATCCCTCTTTTCTAGTATGATTTCATATTTTGCAGTAATACTCTTGCCTGTCTCGGCTAATATTATATAGAGATAATGAAGAAGCAACAAATGAAATATGAAGTCTAACTTTGCTAGTGAAAGTGACTAATTGTCATTGTGAAACAGCACACAGTGAACCACAACGACATGCTTCCTCTGCAGTTCATCCATACGCACACATGCAGCAGGGGGCAGAATTTTAAAGCAGTGATGATATGTGCCGGTACCTTGCTCAAGAGTACCTCAGGGCAACCTGCTGGTCTGGGATTGAAACCCATTACCTTCCGATCCTGGAGCCTAGTCCCTAACCACTAGGCCACCTCTGCTCCGTGGTGTTATGATAGAAGAGTGATGTTCCATTAAATCTTTTATATTTCATGTATAAATGTTAAATTTCTGAAATTGTTCGTTAGTTTCCCATTATTCTTTATATAGTAGTCATGTTGTTTATTGTATTTTATATTATTTATTCTTTATTAGTTTTTGGGGCTGACTATATATAGCTGTTGGCTTTTTATGCTTGCTTTTAAATAAAATAGGATGGCAACCTGTCCATTTATTTGTATGCCTTTCACCTTGAGTGCTGAAATATGAGATTAGGCTCCAGTGACCAGATGGGATAAGTGGTTGAGGAAAAAAAAATGACAACTGCTATTCTTTTGCTTAAATTGTATGTCTGCCTTTAAAAACTTTTCCTTTTTGATTTTAGGAAGGCAAGAGGCCCAGTGAGTGTCTAAAAGAGGGCCACTGCAGAGGCTTGCAGGTTTCTTTCTTTGAATGCAAAAGGTCAATGGTTAGTAATCTAACCTTAATCTGTACTGCACCCATTCCAACACTCCCCTATATTAGCAGTTAGTTTAATGGTATTCGGAAGGTTGTTCTGTTTTTTAAAAAAGCCTTATTGATTCAGGTAATGAAAGTCACCATCATTTCAAGTGCTCAGGGATTTGGCTTGCAGTAAGCATGTTATTGAATAATGTGAGCAGACTCTATCGTTTTTTTTCCTCTTACAGCTGGACACAAGAGCTCGATTCAGAGGCAGGAAAGGCTTCTAATCGGATTTCAACAAATAGACAGAGCCAAACTAAGGCTATTCCCCCAAGTTGTAAATAAAGATTTTGTGTCATGAGATTCATCTGAGTATTTTTGCCTGCATTAAATATGATATGGTAAATACAGAGTGAGGACATTAGATATTACGTTAAATCTGTTTAATGTTTTCAGTATGTGTAGATGGGTCACAGTTCAAAAGTTGGAATAGAGTAGTTAATAAAAGCCACTTTTTTTTTTAAAAGCTACAATTTTATAATTGTCATGTCCAGTTATGAACTGATCACGCTAGATGTGAAGTCATCTGGGGACTATATAAATCTCAGTTCTATATATGGTTTATTGAGTAAAACCTAGCCTTTTACTACTTACTACAAGTTAATGAAGTGAAAGTGAAACTACCGAAGTAATACTACTTGTTCTTCTGGTAGATTTTTCCATAAAAATTCAGGAAGACAGAGTCTTGGTGGGCAGAACCAGTATGTGGTGTGGTGGGGGTCTAGTGGTAGGGTATTTTTTTCTATGGATCAAGATCCCAGGTTCAAAGGTTCAAATCCCACCTATAGCACTACCACCACTGGGTCCCTGAACAAGATCCTTAACTCAGAGTTGCTCCAGGGGGACTGTCCCTGTAATTGGGACATGGAAGTTGCTCTGGATAAGAGCGTCTGCTAAATGCCACAAATGTAAATGCAAGTCTGAAAGTTTGTAACAACCAAGGCTGAGTGCTGTGACCATAATTTTGAAATACCAGCCATACCACTCTTACACTTGCTCTTGAACTTACTCAAAGTTTCTACATAAACGTTTACTTAGGTATTTTCAAAGATGTATATAAAAAACAATGTTAAAGCATGAGTTATAGACAATTGAGTGTTCACATGTCTTGCTTTCTTTCAAATAAACTTGGTTTGTAGGTTCAGTCACAGTCACGCTAGTTGGAGCAATGATCCCGAACAAAATTATTTCAAGGCATTCATCATTAGCTCTTTAAACCTTTCCAAGTCCACTTTCTTTATGATGTAAGCTTTATGAGTCTTCTGGAGAATCTCAAGATGGTCTACAATCATCATTCCTCGGGAATGTGTACCTGTGAGCTCCACGGTGACAGCTTTATGGTCGCTCTTGATGATGAATGTATCATCAAGGGCAGCTGCCATGGCATAAGAATCACAAGAAATGAATCCCTGTCCTGCTACCAATTCCTTTTCAATTCTCTCACTGTAGCAGGAGTCTATACTATGTTGGAAGATCCTTTTCATGAACCGAGCTTTGTGTGTGTCCTGGGCCAGCCAGCCATCACAGAATTCCTGTAAAAGTAAATATTCAACATTAATATTTCTAAGATTGCTATGTTATATAACTTGAGTTCTGCATGCTAGGCAAGTGAAAAATCACAGAAGCAGCACTGTGCCCCTGCAGGAGAGCAACTTTTTGCCCTGTTAATTAGCTCCTGGAAAACTTCCAATGTATGCATTTTGAGATATATATATATATATAAAGTAAGAAAGAACTTTACCCAGGGTAATTTACTGTGACATGTGAACTCCCAACTGGCAATGTAAGTAGGGCACAGGTAATCATTCAGCACAATATATGCTGCCTCAGGATCTGCTGCAAAGTTGAATTCCCCACATATCGTAGTATTTCCCCGAGCTAAAAACAGATTTATACAATCATTCCATACATTCAAAACTGAGCACAAGAATGTACAAATTACAAATACAGGTTGTTTTGAAACAAGTATGAAAAAGTCATATAACCACAAAGGAAGGAAAGTACCCACAATCTGTGTTGCCTCCCATTATGTATAGGCCTTTAAGCTTCTGCGATAGGGTGGGATCCAGTTTAACTGCCAATGCCAAGTTCGTAAGCGGCGCTGTAGCCACTAAAGATACCTGAGACAACCAACAGCTGTTCTTGAGACTCTCCGGTCAAAAGACTTTTACAAAACGTTTGTACTCTTTATAGAAAATGCTGATCATGAGAAGAACCTACCTCTCCAGGATTCTCATTGATGATGCGTATAATGGCTGACACTGCTCCCTCCTTTTGCACCAGATCCAGTCCTATAGCATCAGGGTCTGGGGCATCACCAAGCCCATCCTCTCCATGAAAATGTCCAGCATTCAATACTTTTCCCAGAAGTGGTTTTGATACCCCTTTGAAGACAGGAATCTACAACAAATTACAGTGCATATGTGAATATTTAAAACATTTCTCAGTGTGAAAAGAAAGAAAAAAAAAAAAATAACACAATTCTACATAAATATGACTTTAGCATTATAAGGAAATAGAAAAAAATTTATTCATTTTCTTATTTATGTATTGAGGAAAATGTATGTGAAAAAGTTAACATTACTGTTGTTAACCTTTGATTTCTTTAACTGCAGTGACCCCATGTGCAGGAGTAACTAAACTAAAATAAAAAACATCGTTTAAATATTTCTAGCAGTTGTTAATCAGCACAATTCCCAATGGATTGTTTGCATCATCTTCCTCAATCAACAAATTTGTTTTTTCAACAATTAACATTATTTCTTGTTTATTTAATTAAATTCTCTTTATCCATGTTAGGAATTTAAAAATTGAATGTTTTAGGGCATTCATGCTAGACTTCAGTGCACGGACTTCAGTTAAAAAGTTTGAGAACTTTTGAATCCTCAAACAAGAAAAAGAAAAAAAAAACAATATTAAAGGATTCACATGCTGAACTTCCTTGAAACAAAAGCTGCAGGTACCTGTGCGTGTCTTGTACGACAGGAGGTTAATGTACCACTGTTAATGTACCACTGTTAATGTATCACTGTGCCAAGTGTGTGTGTTGCATATTAACACTGAACACCAGTCTACTATAATCCAACCTAATTTTGTGGTGAAACATTATATTAAAATTAAGTTTAAACAAGATTGTCTTCTTGAAGCACAATAAAGTTTGATATTTGGGTTTAGAGAACAGGGAGAGCTACAGATCATGATTTGATGCCAGCTTTTTGTGTTTCCTTTGCTAATAATTTAAGGAAGAGATAAACACATAAAAAAAAAAAAAAAAAAAAACACACATGATCTTAAATCATACCTCTAGTCGACCACAAACTTTCAGCACGCGCAAGAGATTTTTACACACGTTTTCTACACAGGTGTTGCCGTGAACACAGGTGATACCGAGGATCTGGACGTCTGGCACAGCCAAAGCCATCATGATCGCTTGGGCATCGTCCACACCACAGTCCACATCAACAAGCAGTTTCTTTACCATGTTGGTCTTCAACAGGTGATATGCAGGCAGGTACTGACACAAGAATGAAGAAAGGAAGGAAAGGTAAAGCAGGAGCCAGAAAGCTTGAATAAGTAAATGGATCTAAATCCTTAACTGTGGTGCTTGCATGGTAAGCATGGTTCATGGTTTCTCCTCACCTGCACTGATGGGTTCCTGCTGCAGTTTTATTCTCCTCTTTCTCTCACGTTCAGGATCAGAACAGTCCAAAGGGTGCTATCCACACACCTTCAGAGCACTGCTCAGGGTTTTCAGTTTTCAGTGGAGAGGAGTTTTTATAACCTATTTACAACTCACAGCAGAAAAGGAAACAAAGCAAACCTTGGCTCTCAGGCTGGTGAACGGGGTTTCGATATATGGTTAAAAAGTTAGTTAGATGAGACTAGAAAAAGAAACTGCTCATATCTTGCTACTATATAACAGCAGTGTGTAAATCAGTGAGTGCTAGTTTACAGGTGACTCACCTTTTTAAACCCAGCTCTGCCTTCCAGCGCTTCGCTGGCCTCTCCTCGGGCTCTCCAGGACGCTCTGTAAAGGAAGACGCACTTAAAACCTGGCGGCGGCTCTAACTCTCACTGCTACAGTCTCCTCGACTTGTAGCTGGTTAATGAAAAGCCAGCAGCGCGTCTCTCCTGCAGGACGCCGCAGCTCCTTTGAAGTTACTTGTTATTGCCCGACTCTATCCGTTCGGCGCATGCGCGGAACTTTAGCGCCCGTTTGTTCTGCGCATGTGCTAAACCTAATCATGAAGCGTGTGCTAATCATCTCGTGCCTGAGTCTGTTACATCGTTTTATTTGTGAGCTTCATCTTAAGCAGGTTGACAAGAAAAAAATATGCACAATGAGCACTAAAACATCAGGGTTATGCTGTGCAATTGTGTCATCAAATCGTGAATAAGCTCGAGTGTAGATTGTTGTTCGATCTCGTGATCCATAAAGTTTGTGATTTAGTTCTCATCTTGCGGAACAGGCTGTGTGAACTGGTGTCTGTTGAGTATTTAAGGAGATTCTCATCTTTAAGAGTCTTTAAGGCAGCTCTACCTTCACTTAGGCTGATAGTTCTGGTTGTTCACTCACACACATTCCCCACTTCTCCATCTGATCTGGGATAATCTGGGATGTGCTGGACAAAGTACCATGTACTAAAATATTCTTATTCATGATGAACTGGGGATTAGCAATGCCCACAATAAGTGGATTCTTACAGAAGAGCAGAACAGAAGGGAAAAACACTGTCCCAGGACTGGAAGGGGATTTCGTTTTCAAAAGTGGCTTAGAAATGCATTTACATTGGTATTAGAACTTCAACGCCCTGTCTAAACACAAGATTTAAACCTGTTTTTAATACGTTTTAAAATAAAACAAGTGGCAGTTTCAGTGACCGGTCCAGTGACTGCTCTGGTGGCAAGTGGCTACTGTGTTAGGGTATTATTATTATTATTTTATTTTTATTTTGTTTGTTATTAGTAATATTAGTATTATTATTTGTATGTGCACACTTGTCTTTAAGTAAAGGTGGCACCGGAGGTTGTTTACATAAGTTGTAATAAAGGCACAGAAACAAATAAAAGGAAAGAAGAAAACAGAAAAACTCTTGTCACCTTAATACTGATCACTTAATACTTTTCACTGTATACTTAATTTATTTTTATTCACTAATACCTAATGTAGTATTAATCCAATTATTTAAAAACTACTTATTAAAGCTTTTTTAAATGTTTTATTCAACACTGGGAACAAGAAAACACTTATTCATATATACACTAAAATATGCTCTAGTGGCTGCCGTCACGGTGGTCTCTTCCCTTTAAGCAGAACATAAGCATTTACACAGAAACACCATATGGCTAAAGAGCATCTCAGCCACCTTGTGTAGTAATCTGAACAACTAGACTTAATCCAACTTTAATACTCATACTTGTATGAAATGAACAGGTGTAAACAGGATCTCACCTGACTTTAGTAGATGAATGGGGTCCCTGGGAGAGGGACTGGGAACCACTGATGCTGATCACTGCTGCAGATATTGCAGTAAGGTATGTGATCCCAGCCCATTGTAAGATTCATTTATCTTCACATTGTTGCTGAGTGCAAAATATAATGTTTCTGTTATATAAAACATACAAAACTTCTACAGTAACATACAAAAAGTATAAATAATGTAATGATTAAACATAGGTTAAAAAGGAATGACCTAAATCAGGGAGTACCTTAAGGTAATTTTGAACATTAAACAAAATCCTTTTGCATTAAAGGGGTGGTTGAAAATGCATAGAGCCCTAGACTGCAGAGGCTAACATGACACTGTAGTCAGGTATGTAAGTGTATGTAGATGTCAGGTGAAATATTTTAATTGTTACACAAAAAAACTTGCCTGTAGTTAGTTTAGCACACAACACAGATAGATTTGACACCTTTAATAGTTGCATGTTTGCATGAGGTCCTCGCAGTTTTGCCTTATGTACAGCAAAGCCCAGCAAAATTTTGAAATCAGTGTGAGGAGTGGTGGCCAAATAGATGCACACAAGCATATTTATCAGCATGATTTTTTTTTTTTACATCACATTGGTGATGTAACCATTAAATAGGAACACAACAAGAAAATGTATTTAAAAAATCTGAAAAACAATCACAGAAAAGTGTCTTTACATGGGGCGAAAAAGCAAAACAGTGAAATAAAAAAAAAATGCCGCCGTACTCAGTAGTGCATTATGTAGTTTGTTCAGAATTTGCTGCATGCAGACAGGTTCAAGAAACATCTACCTGTCCAGTGCGTTACTGCTCTAAACATGTCAGCTTACACATAAAGGTTGCACAAGAACTGCTTTTGGTGTGTGCCCGTGTATGTGTGTGTGTGTGTGTGTGTCTGTGCACACTCCTAAAACGCTTATGCTGTTTAACAGTAAAGAATTCAAGTGTAAATGTAGAGCTTCTCTTTCTTATGGCACATAGGATTCATACTGAAATAAAAAAAATAATAAGAGAAGAATGTAATGTGATATTCACACTGAAAATAAATTATAACATTCAAAGTGATGCCTTGTTTTTCCACATAAGGGCACCTCTGATATCATAGTACAGCCCCAAAACACAATGTTGCAAAGCACATTATACAAACATTAAATGATCAGTAAATCTCTTACATAACTCTGCTATTAAGAAGTTAATGTCTATTCACAACAATCTCTTCACTGTACAAACACTCCCTGTGCTTGGCATCAGCATATGAACAGCCTGCTCTGTAAAAATCTACAACCCGTAAAATGCACATGATGGTATATGTGCTGTTATGCTAAAGGGCTCATTTTAAGCTTTATATGGAAACCCTCATGATAAGGACGGATACGCTCTGAAACATCATATATGGAGGCAAGATGAATATAAGATTCTACTTAACCCTCACGTTTGGGGCAGGAACAGTAGACACTCTTAAGGCAACTACAGTAATGTGTATTAATGCGTGATACAGAACAGGCAGCTAGGTAGCTTAACAGACTAAAAGTGTGGCGATGTTCAAACTGAAATTACAGTCTATTAACACAAACACATAGCTTAATCATTTAAGAACATGCACATTTGGGATCGTTTTAATCATATGCTGAAATATTTCATCACTTTTACCTTTATATTGCTGAATCTGAGCCTGTTGCAAAGGTGAAGTAAAGCTAAAGACATTTATATTAGGCAAGTTAAAATGATGTTCTATATCAAGCACACAACTGTAGCTGTGGGATGTCAGTAGATTACTTCACCTATCAGCTCCATGCTGATTCTGAGTGGATTCGTAGCACAACCAGTAACCAACGATCAGAAGGAAATAGCAAAATATGCACATTACTGTTTGGGTGGCTACAGACAGTGTGCACATGATCTCACTCTGAAGAGTTCTGATCAAAGTAAATGAAGTGGTGACAAAGTAAATGAAGGTGGGGAAGCAACCTGGTGAAAAGGAAAGATGAAGTGGATTAGAAGATGAGTGTTCATATTAACTTTCCACTTTTCCAAAAGTGCCCTCTGGTGGTCGGTACTGTTTAGGGAAGGCTTTCAGCTGAAGTGAGTTGAAGGCATATTTTCGGCTTCCCACGTTCTTCATGGTGTTCTCTCTTCTACAGCCCTCACTGGTGAGAGAGATGGTTAAAAGGGCTTACAGAGGTGCAAATGCAAATATAGTTGGAACAGTTGCCAGTTTTATAGTCAAGTTAAAATCATTGCAATAACAGTTTACATTAAGCATCACACATCAGGTAAAAGGCAAATGTCTTCTTGCATGTAATCTTCTCCAAATGTAATGACTTGTAGACTTTTGATCTGAGGCACTATGTTGCCAAGGCCACAGCTAAGGGATAATTAAGTATTATTAACCAGTCGTAAAACATCAGCCCCTACCTATTCTGTAGCGCAAAATGTTATGGTAGTTCATACCACGTTATAGGAAACCCAAGCACTGTACCCTTATTACTGTCCCAGACCTTTATTCAGAGGACAGACTCACCTGCGCATGCAGTCCAGGGCCTGGGTGAAAACCTGCGGGGCCATGCAGTGCTCCTGTTGTAAGACCAGACACTGCTCCAGAGTGACAGACATGGCTGTGCGGTCCTTTGCACTTTTACAGCTGGTCACCCGCACACCATTTAAACGACGACAAACCTGGCAAGTTAACAACGTCAGTTAATTTTCTCACAATTCATGGAATAATTTTTCAGATTGTGATGGATGTTTAAAGGGACAAAAAGAAGGGAAGCATTGTGTGGCGAATCCAAATCTGTTACATGAAATAATTCAAGGACCACTTTTAATGACTATACCTCTGCTGCCTGCCACAGGGTTTCCACATTCTTACTCTTTCTGGTATTTATATTCTGACTGAGAAATTTCAGAAGCTCTGGTACACACTTCAGACTGCGAGACCGAGGCAGACCTGGGGGAACCATAAACCATATGAATCAATAACTCACTGATTTAAGCAGTTTAAACAACAAACTGAAAATCAGATGAAATGCAGGACTCACAGTCCTCGGGGAGCACTTCCTTGAACTGGTCATAGTAGGAGTTGAGGCGTGTCAGACTCTCCATATTAACTATATCCTGTAGCGATGTGTCACCAAACCTTTAGGGTAATGCAAAGAGCAGAAGTACTGTTGCACTCCATTTACCACATAATTAGTAACAGTGATAATGAGGGCTTCGAAGCAAGTAACGATCAGTAAAGGAGATGGCGTTCTTCTTACGTACTTCTCTGCAAGCGTCTGTTGCTCATTGATTCCAATGTTGAACAGCACTGGCTGAACCCGCAGTAACATTCCATTTTGGATCTCCCGTGGCAACACATCAAACATGTTCCCGGGCAGCGGAACACGCACGTTAAACCCGTCTCTGTTCCCCGTGATAACGGGCAGCATGTCAGGACTAAAGCTGGAGGTTGCCTGCGTCACCTTAAACGTGACATTTCTTAGATCCATGATGCCAGTGCTCATGTCTTCCAGCATGGCAAGCTCCTCCCCTACAACACAAAAACAGCTTTCAGTATTATTAACATGATTTATTTATTATTTACTTATTATTGTTTACTTATTCTAAAACCAAATGCCAAGATTTGAAACAGTTCCCTGTAACACTTGCAGCAGTGTTTTTTTTCTCAACTGAACACTGCAAAACATTTAAGAGTGTTACAGAGAAATGTTTGAAACCAAACATTACTCATTCCAACACACTCATACAGACACTTATAATTACCATAAGTGCTAAGAAGACCCTCAAAATGAACAAGTAAGCCAATAGTGTGGAGTTGTCTGAGGAAGCCATTCTCACACAGACAGTTTCTCAGCTTTGTCACAAATCCACAGATCACAGCTGTCAGCTGAGGAGAGAGCCACAATCATTACATATATTACATATACATATATAATATATGTATTATATATGTATAATTTACATATTATATAACCCTTCCCAATAGGTTGCCCTGAGGTACCCTTGAGCAAGGTACCGTCCCCATCACTGCTCCCCGGGCGCTTTCAATAGCTGCCCACTGCTGCACGGGTTTGAGTGTGCATGGGTAAAATGCAGAGGTCCAATTTCGTTGTGGTTCATGTGTGCTGTGCCGTGACCTCGCAATGACAAGGGTTGTCACTTTCACTTTCACTTAAAATAAGATATTTGTAATAACAGATTATTTAAAATGTGTTCATGGATTATTTGCAGGCTAATATGGGACAAAACATGTTAAAATTAAAAGTATTGGTTTGCATATTCCACTGATCTTTGGCATCTGGAGCAAACCAAAGAGAGACAGTGATGTGTTGCTTGCTCTATTAAGATTTCTTTTTAGAAGAAGTCTTAATTAAGAAAAACTTTTTTTCCCACTACTTTTTAGTCATCCAAAGTTCACACTGTTCTGTTATACTAAAATATTAGTTATATACTAAAATAATTAGAATATTAAAGGGCTCGTACTGGCTTTTTATTATTACCTAAAGTGTCATAAATAATTACATTTCCAATGACATTTTTTAACAAGTGTAGTAGTGGTATTTTTATCCAGAGCTTTGCCTGCTTTACTTTATTTGCATCAATAAATTACAACACTGTTTTTAAAATAAATTAGCCGATTATATTATAGCAAAAATCTGCTGATTCCAGTCTTGGCTGGTTACAATGATGTTATTTATAATAAACTTAGTCTGGTTTGATGCTGAACTGAAAAAAAAAGATTCATTCAATTAACTTGCGGCAGTAACAGTGTGTATGTAATGTAGTTTCTAGATGCACATACAGTACTGTGCAAAAGTTTTAGGCAGGTGTGAAAAAATGCTGTAAACAAAGAATGCTTTCAGAAATATAAATAATGATTGTTTATTTTTATCAGTTTACAAAATGCAAAGTGAGCAAACAAAAGAAAAATCTAAATCAAATCAGTATTTGGTGTTACTACCTTTTGCCTTCAAACCAGCATCAGTTCTTCTAGGTACACTTGCACAAAGTCAGGGATTCTGTAGGATTATAGTCGGTGTATGATCAACCAGTTTTACCGAACAGGTGCTGATGATCATCAGTGTCACACGGAGGTTGAAACACAGTCACGTTTGGAACAACCTACCAGCCGAGTTCCTTCAAAAACTGTGTGCAAGTGTACCTAGAAGAATTGATGCTGTTTTGAAGGCAAAGGGTGGTCACACTAAATATTGATTTGATTTAGATTTCTCTTTTGTTCGTTCACTGCATTTTGTTGATTGATGAAAATAAATGATTAACACTTCCATTTTTGAAACCATTCTAAAACTTATTCTAAGCATTACTGAAAGCATTCTAAATCTGCCTAAAGCTTTTGCACAGTACTGTATTAAAATCGAGTTAAATCAATTTTCAGTGTGAAAAATTAGCCTTTGAGTGGTGAGTCTATATTACATTTGGAAGCTATCCTATTTTTATGTGTACAACAATGCACTTCTGCTTGGAGTGTTAACACACCACATCTGCTTGGAGTGTTAACTGTTTCCTGTTATTCTCTTTAGGGATGTGTTGCTTTGAGATAAGTGTATGTTCTCACAGTTTGACAGAAAACCACATCTCGGCGGTACTGTAGTGTCAGGCTCATGCCAATAGTGGGGGCACAGTCTTGCATCAGCACGAACACCATAGACTTCTTTGCCTTGTCACTCATCATGGCCACACACTCATTCAGCGTAGTCAAGAGTGGATAAAGAGCATCACTCCATTCACCTGCAGCATCAGACAAGTAATAACTGATTCACCGCATGTCTTTAGTAAAACTGAAATGAAACAGGTCAGTTCTAAAAACCCATTAAGTAGGGCTTACCTGGAGAACTGCCCTCAACACTGGGACTTCCATCTGTAGAGGTATGGAATAGGTAAGTAGTATTAGAAAAGCTTTAGGGCTGCAAATCAACTTGCCGTTAGAAGTGATACCAGTTAAATTAAGGAAATGAGAAGAGAAATCTGACAGCAAGTCTAACTAATTTAAAACAGGAAATGACGAGGTCATGTACATCATTAAAAAAAGGATGTAAAACTGAAAGTACCAAGAAAAGCAATGATAGAAGTTTCAGAACGAAAAACAAGTTAATAAAAAAGTGGACGTACAGGAGGACCTGTGAGAACTAGATGGGCATGCAGAGGTCAGGGGGGAGGATGATGATAGTGATGAAGGTGACTCAGGATGATTGTGTGATGAACAAAGAGGGTTGTAGAGGGAGGAGGAAGAAGAGGAGGACCAGTAGTTGGGGTTAATCCAGAATGCATCGCCATGGCTACCTCTCTTGCTAGTGTTTGGCTGCTGGTCAGAGAGGAAGACGTCCTCACTGCTGTCGCTCTGCAGCCTCTCCCTTGTCAGCAGCCTGTCCACACAGCGTATAACACACTCCAGGCTCTTATCTACATTTAACCACACCTTCTCCTGAAGCGGAAGAAGCAAGGAGGACAGAATTAGGAGATGCTTTGACTGAAATATATTTTTGGATGTGGTGAGACAGATTTCTAAAGTACTCTAAGCTGTTTCATACACTCGGTTTTTCTGATATTTCCCCTAAAGTCCAGTTATTGTCCTTGTGTAATTAATTTAACAGATGAACAGACCGCTAGATACATGAAGTTTCCAACTTCTCTTTATTTCCTAGAATTAAACTTGTTGTTTCTGTGCCTTTAAGACTGATGGAAGTATAGATGTTTTGTCTGGGAAGCCATGTCACAACCTCCTATAGTTTATATGGATCTGTTGGAAGGTTACACAGTGATATATGTTGTCTTTGAAGAAACTGTACCTTCAGAATGGTAAATCCAGAAAAAAAACCATTTTATATCAAGAACATTTACTTTCCTATGATACAACCCCCCATTTGGCTTATCAGCATTTTGCAGTTGGAGCCCTTACCCATTCTTCTTCAGGCCATTCCACATTCATGGAAGATCTGTTCCCTTTTCCACTCCACTTGGCCTGTGGAGAGCCCTGGTCATTGCGCAGGACCACGCGTTCGGTTTCCGGTGCAGAAGGTGAAGCTTTTGAGGCAATGAACTCTGGCCGCGCTGCATTTAGAGACTGGATGGCTGAAGCCAGTAGTTTATTGTCACAAACAGTCACCAGTTGCCTTGTCTAAAAAATGGGAGAATTTCTTTTAATGTACAAAAGCAATGTGGATAATGAATTAGAGCAAAATGAAAAGAGTTTGGCAATAAATATTATAAGTCCATTTCAGGATGTGAAACTGCCAAGGAAATGTTTAACATCTTATTTACACTTCCATAAATGCACAGTTAAGGAAAAAGCAAAGAGTAATGAGAAACAAAACAATCAATGTGATTCAGACAAGCAGTGGACACAGGGGAGGAAGGAACTGAAACATAGAACACACTGTAGAGAGCATGTTAAACAGGGTAGGAGGGACAGTAGACAGGCTGACCTTGTCTGTGAGGATGGCGAGGGTTCTCTCCAGTGCATTAGCTGACCGCTCTTTCGCAGCACGGGACAGACGCTCAGTATAGTAGCTGACCTGAGTCTTAAGTGTATTAATGTGGGAAATTATTTCTTTTGCTCGCACCACTTCCTGTGGTTGGTACACCATTGACTGTGGACGTGACTCTCCAGCACTGGGAGGAGGAAGAGACAAAACAGTTGGGCTGTATACAGTACAGTGTGTGCAAGCTTAACCATTAACTTACTTTATATAACAGCACCCTGTGTGCTATCTTTTTGCAGACAGATGGTAATGTTGATCCAAGTGTTTGAAATATTCACAGTGAAACACAAACACACTGCACAAGTGAGAGCTGCAGACAAGGGTCAACTAGATCTAAAGTGGTCAAACAGATTTTCAACTAAACACACACATTTCCTGATGGACTCAAGTATGAAGCAAGTGATTAATGAGCATGAAATTAATGTGGAAACACTGGCTTCACAAGATGGAGCACCAGAACTAATGAAAATGAACATCTGCATCCCCAGAACTCACCCTTCATCCTCATGTGCACTGATTAGAAAGCAAGCATAAAAAAGCAAAGGATTACTGCTGTAAACTTATGTTAGAAAAATAAAAGGCTTTCATTTTGTCACTGTTGGGGGAAAGAGGCAGCACAATGTAGCAATATTTACAGAGAGAGCAATAATGACCTTCAGTCATTATTGACTTCACTTACACATGCTTTTGTCATCACACTCCTTTGCAATCTGACCTTTGTAATCAGCAATACTAACCCTGACATTACCAAGCGTGCATCCAGATTTTACCTGGTTTCAGCCTAAATTACTGCCTCTACTGCCTCTACTCTAAGAGTCCTTAAAGGTTTAATCAGTGTCTGCAGTTCCAGTGCTGTAATGTTGCAGGCCTGGTGCAAGAAGTTGAGTTCAGTTAGCAATATTAGTGGTTAGACTGTAGTTCTATTACTGGTTATATCTTACTGTTTTTTGTTCTCTTCAAACTTCTGAATTAGCTTCCTCAAACCGCTGCTTTTAAAACCTTGATGATGCGCTGCAGGGGCCCCAATAGTGACCACATCATAGGTTCGGTCTGTGGGGAAATAAACTGCTTCAGCTCAAGCAAACACATAGATAGATTTAAAATACATTTAAATATTGTTTATATAGCCAGGTTATTCTCCCTGATACAGATCAAGAACCAAATCAGCTGAGGGAAACAAAATAAATACTGCCGTACTCAAACGAAGCAAGCAATGAATATATGATATTAATTAACTTATAATTAATTCATTTTCAGAGTAGAACAGATGAATGAGGATGAACGTTGCCAGTGAAGACCCAACATATCTTACCATATCCTGACTCGCCCTGTACTCTCATTCTTTGAACGTGGAGGTTAGTGGGCACAAACTCCAACTTCCTCTCAGCTTTCAATGTACTTGATTTGAACGAGGGACCTTGAAAGAGAAATAAAGAAGAAATTGAAAGAAATTCAATCTCCAAAGAATCCTTTCAGCGCCTGTCCTTACTAATACCATATGAATGCAATCCAATCTTTAAGAAATGTTCAATGTAATGTAAAATTTTCCTTAAAGAGGCTGTTGCTGCAGCACAGGGGGACATACTAATAATACACTTGATCTGGGCAGAAGCGTGATATTTTTAGGTTTCAGACAAATAGTTATGTAGGAGAGAAGATTTCAATAACCAGAGTTTTTCTTTTTCTTTTGGCTGCTCCTGTTTAGTGTTTGCCAAAGCAAATCATCTGTTTCCATTTCTTCCGGTTAACTGCATCTTCCTACTTCACAATGACCCTCCTGCATGTCCTCTCTCTGGCTTTACACTTCTCCTCTTGCCAGGAAGCTCCATCTTTAACATCCTTCTCCCCATATAATCCAACCTGAGTTATCCTTGAGCAAGGTACTGTCACTGCTCCTGGGTGCTTTCATAGCTGCCCCCTGCTGCACGTGTGTGAGTGTGTGGATAAAATGCAGTGGTGTCATTTCGTGTGCTGTGCCGTGTGCTCGCAATGACAAGAATTGTCACTTTCACCTTCACTTTCACACTCATGTCTAATCCTGTCTATCCTCGTCACTCCCACCACAAATCTCAGCATCTTTAACTCTGCCACCTCCAGCTCCCCTGCCTGGAGCAGTCAGCATGTCTTCAATGTGTATAGCATAGCTGGTTTCGCTACCATTCTGTAAACCTTTCCTTTCAATATCAAGATTAACTGACTATAAAACAATGTAGTGAAAATCGCTACATAAAAAAGTATACTTTAAGACAGATATTGGATTTACAGCATTCAGCAGACGCTCTTATCCAGAGTGACTTCCACATCCTATTTACAGGGACAGTCCCCCTGGAACAACTCAGGGTTAAGGGTCTTGCTCAGGAACCAAAGGTGGTGTAGCTGGCAGAGGGATTTGAACCTATGACCTTTTGATCCATATGCAAGTATCCTACCATTACGGTAGGTTTAAGCTAATATATTTTCTGTTAATCATCTGACATTTAGGTCAATAAAAGTGGAATATTTCTACTTACCCTTGTACTCATGAAGGTCACTGAGTGTTTCCTGGTAGGTGAGGATGATGGTCTGGTATTGAGTGATTATCTGTCGCCTCAGATTCTCCCAACAGGGTGATAACTCACCCAACTCCTCCAGTTCACACACCCTTTGCACACACAAGGGTTGAACATGCAAAGCATAAAAAAATAATTTCTTCAAATACAGATTCAACCAACATATAAACATGCAACTCAAACTGTCACACATTATAGAACATACCTGGCAGCATCTTCCTCCAGTAACAGTTTCACAAACTGTCTGGGTATGTGGAGTGACAGCACGCTCTCTGCCATCTGCTCCAGGACACGTAGGTGGTTGCCGTCAGTGGTGGGAAAGCGATACATGCGTGATATGGTTCCTCCAAATACTGCAGAAATGCAAGAATTCATCACTTGTTTGTTCAAAAAAACAGGGACACAGGCCTAGTCAACATAAATATGTTAATGCTGCTTTTGGGCAAGTTGATCAGTTGGTTAAATGAACACGTCAAACTTACCCCTGGGATATGTATTATTGAAATAAATGTTGTAACATTGTTGTTTTAGTAAGGTTCAAACAAATAAATAATAAATAAAAAATAAATGCATGAATTATTATCTTTAAAAATCTTAAAATCTAATGGAACAGCAGTGGAGATTGTAATGTAAAAGGCTTGTTTAATGCATTTAATTACATCGAATGTTTAACACTAACCAATTGTAGTCTTGTGTCTTAATGAATGCAGTGATAGTTTTCACAGGCAGTTGAAATTGTAGAGGTTTTGGAAGTGTGAAGTGTGAGTCATGCAGCCCCTATCACCATGCTATGCCCCATTTAGTTACAAATGGCATATGGCTAATGGATTCCTTTTTATCATTTTATAGACTAAAAATACGTTTCTGCTTCAGGGCACGGTATCAGAGTTAAAAAGTTTTTGATATGGAAGGGAAGGTGAGAATATTTCCTTATACAGCCCAAATATACAAAGGTTTAGATGCTAACCTGCTTTTAACAGAGTATCTTTGCACAGAGAAGCGGATTTTGCTCTTATCCCCATGGATTCAGTCAGACTTTCATCAACAGACAACACCATCTTTGAAGCAAAGAAGATGTGATGTATATGAAAATGTAAATTAATGTACAGTTCATTAGAAAGGACAGGTTATATTTGTATCAAACCTTAATGATTTAATGTTCAAAAAAGTTTCAGTAATGTTTTTCAGTCATGAAATGAATATTTCTGTTTTCATTGCCGTTAAGCATAATCTCTACTCACTCTGCCATTAACGGTGTCTGTCCGAGTCAGTGGAGCCCTCTGGTCTTTCTTCTCTTCCATCTGCCAGGCTATAATGGTGATGTTGCCTATCCTCTCATTCTCTGCTGATCTGAGTCATTGAAAACAAAAATAAATCTAACCAACTATATATTGGTAGGTATATCAGGCCATGTCTGTGATTGAAGAGTTATGGTTTAGCTTAAGCTTCCTAAATAGGCCTACAATATTTGATATTTACAATATATGGTTCTCTGCTAGTTACACTCTGTACAAAGTTCACAAACCGTAGTGTGAGATGTAGCCTGTGATATTTATCCTGCAGCAGCTCTTTGACTGTGAACATGGATGAACCAAGAAGATACATCTGATGAGAACAATAAAAACAAAACATACATGTGACTCTATGGACAGGGTAACTCGTTAATCTCTTTGCAAAAACTTAAATTAGAGGTTCTCACCGTTCCCTGCGAACGATCTTTGACATCATAGACTGAAAGTTTGACTTGCGTCTGCTGGGTAATCAGGGAGTCTTGGAAGAAAGCAATACTACTGAGAAATATTGGGTTACTCGTACTCTGAAAAAGAAGCAAACAAACTTTTCAAACTAAACTAAACAAATTCCACATAATCAAAGTTTCACTTAATTTGGGATCCTTTATCCCCATTGCTTATCCTTAATCCTTGTAAAAGTCAGTTCCTGATATTCCTGCCCCGCTACAGACAGTCTGTTGGAACAGATTTTGACCACCAAGTGCTGAAGCGTGTGCATCTTTTATCATTGCACTACACAGTTTCAAACTTCTACACAAGAACTGTCAGGAGTTGTTTATATGGAAGAGGAGCTTCACTTCAATCCCTTTGATTTACATTTACATTTATGGCATTTAGCAGACGCTCTTATCCAGAGCGACTTACATGTCCTAATTACAGGGACAGTCCCCTGTAAGCAGCTCAGGGTTAAGGGTCTTGCTCAGGGACCCAGTGCTGGTAGTGCTAGAGGTGGGATTTGAACCTGGGACTTCTTGAACCATTGGTCCATAGGCAAGTACTGCACCCCCCGTACCATCCCAAACATCAGCTGAAAGGGATTTTAAAGTGAAAGTGACTATTTGTCATTGTGAAACACAGCACGGCACACAGTGAATCACAACAAAATGCTTCCTCTGCATTTAACCCACACACACACTGGGCAGCTATTTAAAGTGCCCAGGGAGCAGTGATGGGGACAGTACCTTGCTCAAGAGTACTTCAGGGAGTCTGGGAGACTGGTCTGGGATCTTAACGCATGACCTTCAGATCTTGGGGCCTATTCCCTAATCACTAAGCTACCTCTGCCCCTTTTCAGAACAAAGGAGACGAACTTTTGCAGTTAAGGTTGGAGTAGGAAGATAATAGTCTAAGGCTTTCACAAAAGGGGGATACATATTAATTTTAAATGGCTGTAGATTTGGAATGGCAGGTCTAACACTAACAAGCTCAATTAGGTGTAATGATGTAGATACCGCCATACAACATATATGTATCAACTGTATAGCAATAGTGGCAAATGTAACATTACAGAATCTCAGTTGTAGCTTCAGGCTTCCACCTCACCTCTATGATCTCAGTCTGAGCATGCTTCGTCCAGAAAGCTTGAGGAGGGGTGGTGCAGCTAATTGCTACAAAGCTACTGGGCTTACGCTCCAGCGCTGGAGTCACTAGCTCACTGCATGCTGACAGAAAGACAGAAAAGAATTCATCAGTGGAGTACAACCATACTGGCTTAAAAAGGCAGCAAATTTGTTTTGATCATAATGCTGTTAGAGCATAAATCTGCAGACAAGCAATTTTATATCAGTGTATATAAACAGTGCACTAAGGTATAGACTTTAAATCACTTGAAATAATTTTTTGCTATCTCAGAGAACTTACAACAAAAATTAAGTCAACTGTTCTTTCATTTTCACTATAGAAATAATGTGTACACAATAAGTGACATAATTATCTGACAAATTAAATTTCAGAGCAGTAACTGAGATTGAGCACTACAGGAACCAATCTTGTCATCATTCACACAGAAAAGATTAATAAATAAATAAATAATATAAGTGAAAGTGACTATTCTTGTCATTGCGAGGTCACAGCACAGCACAGCGAACCACAACGAAATTGGACCTCTGCATTTAACCCATGCAAACACCGTGCAGCTATGAAAGGGCCTGGGGAGCACTACCTTGCTCAAGGGTACCTCAGGTCAAGAAAATACTGTGGTTACTGTTTATAAATGTAATATATGCAAAAAAGTTAAAACTGCATTGGGTTCCTTATCTAGAGGTTAGTTCTACTCATGCAAATTAATGCTACTCACCCAAACTGAACTCCAACACTGGTTCATCAGGGTCCTGGCTATTTCCTAAACAGCATTACATCACAGTTGAGATATTGATTTTTGTTCATGCTAGTATAACATATTTATCCCTTGGATAGCAAGCATCACTGACAATAACACAAACATTACATAAGCTGAGTATCACTTAATACAGTTATTTAAAAGAACAAGGTTTAATAATTAGTCTGATATAGTGAAATGAAAGGAATAACACTAGCCATGCATCCACTGAACACATGTTTTAACAACCATGTAAGACATACATCCATTTATGACCATTTTTGATTCATGTAACATCTAGTTTAGAGTTTTAAGACTCAATACGATCAACATATAATCAATTATGTAAATCAAAGCAGATTATACATGCACAAGCAGTTACAGAGCAACCCAGTCACCAAGCTGATGTGTCCCACCTGTCAGCGTGAGGCCCATCATTTCAGAGGACAGGTCAAATGTGTTGGCGCGGTACACAGACCAGGGCCGGTGGCGAGGGCTGCGCTCTCTCCCTGCCATCTTGGCTTCAACTACGCCAAAGACCACCAGAAGAGCACCAGAAGGAATCAGAAGAGCAGACTTGGAGAGCAGTGCCAAACAGCTTCACACCTCTGTCCGTTCAGCAAAATTCTTTAATCGACTTTAAAATCCAGACTAGCTTCACTCCATAAACTGCCCACTTGTTGGGTAAACTGGTGAGAGAAAAAAAAAGGAGAAAATGAGAGAGGAGAGAGGATCTGCTTTAATGTGACACAGCATAAAACTTTACACTGGTGAGAATTCCTGTACATTATTCATCTTGGTTCAAAGGAAGCCATTTAAAATTAAAACCGGATGGCACAGGAACAAGGGATTGAAGAAAGAAAAGGGGAAGCCCTAGAAAATGTTTTGCTTCTTTGTATAGATGGATAATTTATGATCACGAGGAAGTGTTTCACCAGTGGATGGTTTGGTGTATTCCTTTTAGAATTAACCACATAAATAATCCCCTACCAGACTGCATCTTTCAGAGATGGAACTTGAAACTTTCTTTCCTTAGTCAGCATATATTACTTGGGGGGCTGGGGTGGGTAAGGAATCTAATCTAAACTTAAAAAACAACACTGAAGCTTCACTTTTGGATAAGTTCTTGACAGTGGCATGGAGTGGCAATGACAGTTTCTCTGAACGCTGCAGGAACATCTCACTCGCACTGCTTGATGTAAGATTACAAGTATAGGATTATATTTCCTCTGATAAAGACATCATGCTAAGATCACAGGCTCTCAGGATGCAGGGTTTGAAGAGCTCCCCCCCGTTTTCTCTCTCATCATATAGGGTAGCACACCGTGCTGAAAACGGGTCATGTTTTATGACTCTGCTCTTCTGATGGTCTAAAAATCATTGCTTAAAGCTTTTCTGTTCAATAGCATGGTCACGACACTGTTAATGAAACTTAACTTTGAACTGGCTGTGTTGTAGTTCTCATAGATCTTCCTCATCAGTACTTCCTTTCAAAGATGAGCCTAATTGCTACATACGAGAATTTTTTTTTAGGAATCTTTATCAATGTCATGATCAAAATAGGCTGAGGCAAGGATTGCTATAGAGATGACTGCAGTGAAAAGGAAAAAACAGCATTCATTATATACTGTGTTATTAAGCAGCACCTCTAACCAAGCTGTTGAACAGAGTGAGTGATGGTCTTTGATTACATATCTTCACATGCAAAGACTGACCAAATTAATGTCAAACACATTTTCACTCCAGTAGAAAAGTGGGCAACAGAAGGAATGATATAAGTTACATTTCATTTAAACGTGCAGAACGACAAAAGGTTTTTTTTTTAACTAAAACTGCTCTTTTACAATCTTTGCGAATACAACCAAAAGCAATAATTACTCCAGTGCTAAAAAACAATGTTTGTTATTAATACACACATTCAAATATCCAAAGCAGCAAAAGAAAATTAACCCTCAAAAAATGCAGTCCGTTTTTAACCAGGCTACACTTCAGATTAGCATCAGCATATTTTCAAAATAGCTAAAAAAAAACCTCCAGTGAAAAGATCATGGCTATAGGCCTATATCTGGATGCCACCATTTAAAACTGGAGGCATTTTGTGCTTGGTGGTGCCAGTGTGTAGAGCAGCAGGTAGTGGGTTGAGCTTTGGTACTGGATGGTTTAGCTGGCTATGCTGCAACATAACAGTCACCCAACAACCCACCAGCCATCCATCTGTCTTTACTGTGCTTCTGCCTACCTTATAGCCATCTTAGTGAGACTGCATCTAAGGAACATTAGCACATACAGCCACAGTTTTACACACTTTAGACAGTGCAATTTATAAAATGCATTTTGTATTTTTTATATCATTGTTCATTGTCTAACCTATAAAGACAGAAAGCAAATTAAATGTAAATCACAACATACCTGTCATTCATTTATAGAGAATTGTTTAATTGCCCTCAAACAGTATAATGAAATGATGTATAAAAGTAAATGATCCACTTGAAGAAAGAATAATTTGATATCTGTCTCCATTTTATTCATTGATAATAATATACTGTGTCTAGTACTAAAGTCACTCAGCGCATGATTATAAGCAGCATTTTTAGTCTCCACACTGGGCTTTAGCTTGCACACAAGAACCTCTACATGAATAGATCACTCTTCTCACATGTTAGAAGTCCACTTTGTAAAATGGGCAGCGAATGTTTGAGTTTGTTTGTTTAAAGGGCAGCGGTGGTCTAGTGGTTAGGGAGTTAGCCAGACTCTGAAGATTGTGGGTTCAAGCCCCTTACCAGTAGGTTGCCCTGAGATACCCTTGAGCAAGGTACTGTCCCTGTCACTGGTGCTTTCATAGCTGTTTGAATTTTCACTTTAAGTACAATATTGTTGCAGGAAGCAGCTTAGGCACTGTGGACCTTGTACTTTGTTGTTATCTGTGTTCAGTCACTCAAACCTGATTACTTTTATCAGAGAACAATTGCACACACACACACACACACACACACACACACACACACACACACACACAATACTGTTGTATGCCCTGTAACACACACTTTGTGTGAATTGTGTATATGGTTATCTGTTGGTAAAAGCTATGTACGTTGTCTGTATACATTCTGTAGTACTCGAGAGAAACTAATGACTGACAGACTAAATTGCATGTGTGTCAGCATAGTACACCAAGAAATCTTGTGAAACCATAAAGAGTATCAGGATATGACAGTTAACTCAGTTGACATCTTTCTAATGTGGACCAATAATAAATACTTATGAAAGCAAAAAAGTTCAACAGTATCCCAACTGTAGGATTACTCTTGATCCCTCTAAATGGGGTCAGATTGGGATCAGATCAGATTGAACATCATCAAACTCTTCTTCCGACCCTTCCTCCAGACCAGCTAAACCATCATGGATCACCTGCATGTGCTGCTGCCCACTAACCATGACTAAAGCTACACAGACTCCTACACAAACAGAACTGCTACTATTAAATTAAAACCATTAAACTAAATCCTAACTACAGACTTTAATGGACCTTGTTTCTACTCACCCATACTGTACTGGTATTCAGTGCTTAAATCTATTTACTCTGTTTAAATTAAAATACCAGGCACCCATTTTTCTTTCTTGATTATCTAGTGTCGACCAGAGGAGGATGGGTTCCTCTTTTGAGTCTTGGTTTCTCTCAAGGTTTCTTTCTTTAGTTTTAGGGAGTTTTCTCCTTGCCTCTGTTGCCTTCAGCTTGCTCACCAGGGGTTTAGACTCTGATTCTGTAAAGCTGCTTTGTGACAAAGCGCTATATAAATAAAACTGACTTGACTTGATAAGCAGTGTGCACCAAACAAGCTTCTGACTGCCAGTTCACCAAAATAAGCTGCAGCACTGCTTTAAATGACCCAAAAACTGCTTTAAATGACCTAAACAATTGCCACCCTTTCTTACAACCACAGCTGAGAGGTTTGCCTATTAAGTCTGAGTGGTTCTTATTCTCTCTCTTTGTTCTTGCACTTCTGTTTTGGTGCACTGTTCCACAATAGGTATTGTTAAGAGGTTTCAGATACTAATCAGATGCACACACTGCCTTGAAACACTTGTGTTTTGTTGTGTGTTTTCTGGCCTGTAGAACAAGGTGTCACATGTTAGAACCCCATCTCCCAACTTACCCAAACTACTCCAGGGAGATTGTCCACATAATCATAAACTGCAACGGATAAGAGCGTCTACTAAATGCGATAAATGTAAATAAATATAAATGCAAATGACTGATGTACAGTGCATTTTTGGAAAGTACTGGTTAAGTTTCTGTCCTTCTCTCACATTTGGCTCATTTGAATGTCACAGGATTTCTCTAATCCTCTCCTACTAAACCTTTCTTTTACTTCACAGCCCTGTTTCAAAGCACATGAATTTGTTCATCAGCTCCTAAGATTCTTTCAGGACAAAATGAGTAAGACGGCTTAGAGGAGCTGAAGCAGGTTTATTTGACAAGTTGGAAAGCTAATATGGAACAGTTATCTGAAAGAACTTTGAAAGAATGTTAAAGTAACTCAGCTGTTTTGTAATTATTAGATGTTAAATCTTTTCAGTTCAGTTTAAGAACCAGAATTAGGCTCACTGCAAGATCCCAATCACATTTCCATTCTATATCAATTAGTTAATAATTGTAAGTTCATTATTCAACTCCTCCACACAGAATTTAACTAAAACAATAAAGAAACCTAGTCATTATTCTACAACTTGAATTGAATTTGATATATGCCACTTTAACACAGTTCTCATGTACACTAAGAACAGCCATACATTTTCAGTCATTTATTTTCCTTTGTTTTTTTTCAGAGATTGGGGATTAAACATATTAGAAGCCTTCATTTCTTTGATTAGTCACACTTTATTTTGATGGTCCCATAGATTATCTGCATATACTTTACTTTTAGGATTATATTTAAGTAGTTTAAGTAGTATTTCAGTTTAAATTTAGGCCTAGGTTTAGAGTATGATTTTAAAGAATAATTCAAATTTAAATGAACAAATCCTTCATATGTAAATAAAGGTTCAGTTTCATCTGCTTCACATTTAGATCAATGTTAAAGGCAAGCTGAGCACCTAAAGTTGTCCATCCAAGCAAAGTGTTTGGTTTCAAACAAATGTATGTACTTATGCATTTACCATGTCAACATCCTCCGCTACAAAATCTCAGCGTCACAATGTAAGGCCCATAATACACTCGCCAATACACATTGAAGAAAAACGATCATAATGGAACACTATTATGTGTCAGCACACAAAGAAGAATCTGTAGCACTAATCCCTGCTTTGGGTAAATTCTAATCAAAATATAATTAGCAGAGTTTTACCTGAAAGAGACGCCATCAAAGTTTACAGACAATCTGTTATGTGTTAGAGCAGGATTCTTCTTGTTTTCCTTTCCTCTCAATTCCCTATTATTTTGTACAGTATGAATGAAAGTCTGCCCTGACGAGTATCCTCTTTAGTGCTCTCAGCAAATGTGTAACAGAAGTGTGTCAATTTTGAATCTGCACTTTTTGAAATAAGTAATATCCAATTTTCTGCTAAATGGGCAGGGGATGGCACTTTAGCATGACAGGGTTTTGACCAGCTGATGTATCTGTAGTTCATGCATGATTTAGCAGCGTTTAAGATATTTAGATATTGCAAAAAGTCTTTGCGGATGAAGAAAAGGCTGGTACTGCCTATTTGTTACCATGTCCTCGGGCATCATCTGGGAATATGCAGTACCATGATTAGATCACAGCACTAATTTGTAGCAGATCCATAATATATGATCACAGCTGCATTTGAGACATCTGCACATTTGACTCTGCATGCTATGCACTGCATGCTGAGGACTCTGCATGATATGGAGAAAGCACTAGTGTTGTGATTAGGCTGCACACAATGCAATTGCATTTTTGAAACACACTGGTGAGCCAATTAACTGATAAAGATAAGATTGACTTGTATTATTTTCACTAAGACAATCTACTTTGAAACATAGCATGAACACCTTTTTTCATTAAAACATGAATCAGTAACTGTGGTGGTTATTTTGCATGGTTGGTCAACAAACAATAAAAATGGATCATAGCCATATGTGATGGTAGAACTAATAAATTATTAGCAAATGATAAATGAAATGATGACTCTTATAAAGAAAACATTTTTTGCTGTGATGGTCTCCTAGGGGCAGCGGTGGCCTACTGGTTAAGGAGTTGCCCCCTGCATCAGAAGATTGTGGGTTTGATTCCCTCACAAGTAGGTTGCCCTGAGGTAGTGTTGAGCAAGTTACTGTTCCCGTAACTGCTTCCTGGGCACTTTCAATAGCTGCCCACTGCTGCACGGTGTTTGTGTGCATGGGTTAAATGCAGAGGTCCAATTTCGTTGTGGTTCACGTGTGCTGTGCTGTGACCTTGCAATGACAAGGGCTTTCACTTTCCTTTCTAAAAGGCCCAGGCGTGAATTTGTGAGCATGTCAGTGGGGAGAAACACCTTGGATATGCATTCAATGGGTGATCTGTCAGCGTCCCAGACAGATTCGTCTTAAAAGTGTCTTCCAAATTCAAAAGCACTGTCAGAATCAGCTGCACTGCAGGTCCTTGTGCTATTTCTGTCATTTTGCTTATTAAGCTGTTTTTTTCCTCTCCTCTCTTTCAATGTCCCTCAATGTTTCCCTCAGTCAGCTCTCATTCCTCAAAGTCCCAATAACAATCACTAACTGTCACTCTCACTTTCAGTACATGATCTCTAGACACCTGTTTGAAGCTGGCAGGGCTTTTACTCCATAATCTATAAGGATCCAAACCAGTTTCCTTTCCTCCTACCTGATATTCTTCACTGATGCATTGACATTACAGCTATACCATCAAACATATAAAATCTCTAAAACGTGCTACAGGAGATTTTGACACAAATAATGCACTTTGTTGTTGTTCCAGCCACCAGAAAGGTGCTATACGTGATATAAGAGTGAAGAAAGTAACATATTATACTGTCTGAATTTTGAAAGAAACATCAATCCTAAGACATGGCTACAATAAAATAAACTTCACAGACAGCCACATCTTGTTGTCAGCATGATATTTTATCCTCTTCCAGAGTTTTCTCAGGGACACTAGATTCTAAGTCAAACACTCATTTAAACAAAAACTGCCATCTTCTTGTCTGACATGGCGAGGTCTTTGTTTTTACTCATCATGAGATGCATCATGTGTGATACCTTGGCAATGAGCAACCTTTAAAAAGGCCATTAGTTAGGACTAAACCAGCTGAAATTCATTTGTCAGGATTGCTTTCTAAATACTGACAGATTTCAGCTGCTTTCTTGGCCTTCTTGTTCATCGCTTATTCCTGGTAACATTCCACTTTACTACACATAACTTATAGACTTATTTGGTTTGATTTTTTTGTATGCAG
Organism: Hepsetus odoe; assembly: GCA_017165825.1. NCBI lineage: Eukaryota > Metazoa > Chordata > Actinopteri > Characiformes > Hepsetidae > Hepsetus > Hepsetus odoe. Next base: position 17,128,926 of record CM029369.1, read on the forward strand.
GGATTACTTATGTTGTTATCGACATCTGGTGTAGAATTCATGACAATAGCCTAATTAGAAATATATCTCCAGAGAAAAACATTGCAGTGTTCAACGCTCATTTTCCCCGCTTCATTTAGCTTTCATCTGGTATTCCCCCCGCCCAACCCCGTGACCGCAACCTCAGTAGTATTAAAATGAAACTGTGATAATGATAAAGATGGGATGTTTTCTATGTTTTTTGATAACTGATTTCTACAAGAGAAAACAAATAAAAAACCATCAAATGAAACAACAGAGGCAGTTTAATCCTGTTTTAGCTTTTTTGGAATTTTTTTAAGTTTCAGATTTGTGATGTATTGTAATATACATAGAAATTATTTTTTGTTTATCATTACATTTTTTGCTATTGTTTAAATAAAATATATAAATGATTATCTTTTTATCTAGTCACATGGAGTTCAACTTTCATGTAGTTGTAGGTCTTGGATGTAGCTGTGTTTTGCAAAAGAAGAATATAAAATATTTACAACATTGAAGATGGTGTGTTTAGAAGATGAGAATAATGTTACGTAAAATCAATAAATAACTCTAATAATAGCCCAGCAGGTGTCTGACCCGTACAGACTGTGATGTACCATCAGCACACCGACAGTGAGCAGACACACTTCCACACATCCACAGAAGAAGAAGCGATCAAGCTCTTCTCTTTAAAACAATGATTCTGTGTGTGATCTGTGTGTGGCACTGAATGTGGACGTGCCTCAAGCAAAAGCAGCAGTGCTTTAGAAACCTGGCCGAAAGGAGGCCTTTAACGTGCAGCCAAACGCCCGCCTGCCAGCAAAAAACGAAATGAGGAAATTCCTCAGCTGCAGCTCCTGATCAGCCTCAAACACAGGCGCTCACACGGCGTTAAAGCCTGAAGAGCTCCAGCGACCGCGAGGTGCTGCTTCAGCACCACTCCCAGCACTGCGAGTCCCAGGATACGATGCGCATGTTTGTTGATTGCAGTTCTCCTCCGCCATCCTCCACGATGCCTCCGATGCTCCCTCCATCGCGGCCGCGGTGCGGTCAGGAGCAGCGCGGCTGTGACGCAAACACGGAGGAACGCACTTACCCCTCAGCCTCCGAGCCGCTCCATCCTCTCGGGCTCCGTGCGCGTATCTCCCGTAGCTCTCTAATGCCAGGAGCTCCAGACTCGCCCTCTTCTCACTCCGTCACACCCTGGCCCCGATGACGTCACACCGTCCCCGTCAGCCGAGGCTTCGCAACCCCCCGGGTCACGTGACACGTGAGGCGCGCGTGCGAGGAGCTCTTTTGAGATGCCGCTTCATAAACATTACACACACACTGGACACGTCGATGATTCAGATTCTGACGTTTGTTAACGTTCTAGTTGCTCCAGACTTACTGGAGTATCTCCTCTTTTAGGAAACTTACACGGCTATCGATCAATCAATCAATCAATCAATCAATCAATTTATCTATCTATCTGTCTGTCTATCTATCTATAGATAGATGGATAGATAGGCAGGCAGACAGACAGATAGATAGATAGATAGATAGATAGATAGATAGATAGAAAGAAGATATAATATACATATATAATCTATCTTTCTGCCTGCATGTCCTCTCTCACAACATCCATAAACCTGCTCTTTGGCCTTTATCTTTTCCTTTTTCCTGGCTGCTCCATCCTCATCATCCTTCAGTATAATCCTCGTCTCTCCTCTGGACATGTTCAAAACAACGCAGTCTTGCTTTTCTAACTTTGTCTCCAAAACCTCCAACCCAACTAATCGGTTCAAAGTCAGAGAAGAGCGTTGGATGAGGCTTCAGTTGTGCTGGATCATGGCTGAGAGCAGTCCAATACTGCACAGCTGATTAGATGTGGATCATCCCTCAGGTACTGGATGGAGGTCCATCACTCCAAAGAGCGCACTTCCACTGCTGGGGGGCTTTAACACTCGGCCCTGAGCCCTGAAGAATATGTGTGGCTGCTCTAAAGCATTTCTTCATCCTGCTTCATAGTTCATATAGCTGTGTGTGCTCAGCTGAAGGCATCTGAATCTGCAATGGGTGTCCTTTATATTTTATACAGCTCTAAACACTAATTAGGGGCCGCCTCTGCATAAAATATAGGTATTCTTCTTGTATAAACCAGCGGAACTGAATGGTTTTTTTTTTGCTCTAAATCTTGACTGAGGTTCAGGGAAGAGCAGGGCTGTTTTTATTAAAGATGAATGAAAGGTTCAGCCATAGAGGTTGGCTTGCTCTGGAAAGATGCATCCACACTGCCAGCTAGTGGACATTACTTGATACTGCAAGCATTGTGTTCACAAAAGAATTAGGAGATAGCAAGTGTGTTGCTCAAATTATTCCTTTAAATTATTATTCTTATGGGAATAAAATATTAGTAAAGTAGTTTTGTTTCTAAATGATAATGGAATTTTATTTTTTTCTCGGTTCTTTTTATTTCTTCCCGGTTCATTTCTTCTTTGATTGGCTGCATTTGTTTTGTAGGGTGAACAGCTACTGGAACAGCTACTGCTTTTCTAGGTGAATATTTCAGTAAAATTAATACATTTTATGTAATCTTTATCTTACCTCAGAAGAGTTGCAATTTTTTTTTTTTTAAAGCTGGTGACTGCAACTTTTCCTTTAAGGTAAGACACTCCAGGTGAAATTTGTGATTGTTCAGACTTGTTCAGTGTATGTCCACTTTATTTGAAATGTTTTTACCAAAATTATTAACTTTTTTAGATAAACAACTGTTTCATAAATCACAGACAAGCTTACACACAGACAAACACACTCACAGCTATGGCCAATTTAATATCTCCAATCCACCTGACGTGCATGTCTTTGGACTGTGAGAGGAAACCAACACAGACATGGGGAGACCATGCAAACTCCACCGAAAGGACCCTGACCTCCCCCCAGGAATCGAACCCAGGACGTGCACCACCATGCTGACCTAATGAAATACACAAAACACAAATAAAGAAAGATAAAGTAAAATAAAGTAAACTTAACCTTTTAATTGCTTGGTTCCAAAATAAAAAGGCATTTTCATAATTCAAGTTGTTAATAGGCTGATTTTCCATGGCTGGAAAAGTGAAGTGTTTCTATTGTGTAAAATGCATTATTACAATTTCTTTCATAGCTATGTTTAAAAACATCTGCATAGTTTTCCAAACATGATTCCAATGTCCATTAATATAGCAATGTGAAATAACATTGACATTAGCAGGTGCTGTCTGTCAGAACAATGACAAATAATCTATCAGTACTTGTATTGCAGCAAAAACATATTACATATTATGTATAGCACTGACAGGGGTGGTGAATAATAATAATATTTTTTTTATAATGGCAGCTAATAAAGGATGAAAAATTAAGCAGCAAATGAAGAAGGGGCAACTACAGTAGTTGGATGGTCTGATTTTTTTTTCTTACATCATGTAAAAGTTGAGTGAACGTGTGGTGCTTATCTGGGAAAAATGGCACGATGCAAGTGACTATTCTTGTCATTGTGAAACACGGCACAGCACACAGTGAACCACAACAAAATTACACCTCTGCATTTTACCCACACACACACCGTGCAGCAGGGGACAGCTATTTAAAGTGCCCAGGGAGCAGATGGGGATGGTACCTTGCTCAAGGGTGTCTCAGGGTAACCTACTGGTAAGGGATTCAAACCCATGATCTTCCAATGCTGGGGCCTAGTCCCTAACCATTAATAGGCTATGGCAAGAAAGTAAGCCTTTAAAGTGAGCTCTTTCATGTGGGATATACTGGACAAACTAGTCTGAACAACAGAGGCTGCACGTTACATCTTACAAGATGTGACCTGCTACTTACATCTAAAAGACAGATACCACACTACATCTGCAGAAATCTATGCCTTGATGGATTGCTTCACTGGCACAAGGGGAACCTGGCCAGTTCTGAATAATTTTGGTTATAGGGATCACCGATTGCTAAGATTAAAAAATGTGTAGCATGGTAAGATAAGTGGTTCATGGCTTTGAATCCTGAACAGTCTGTACGGGTCAGTAGTAATCTTGAACAAGGTACCGGCCCAATCACTGCTCCCCAGGTACTGGAAATAGTTTCATTTACATTTACGCCATGTAGCAGACACTCTTATGCAGAACGACTTCCAATTCCTGATTACAGGGACATTCCCCCTGGAGCAACTTGGGCTTAGGGATTTTGCTCAGGAACCCAATGGTGAGAGCTGGAGGTGAAATTCAAACCTGTGACCTCTTAGTCCATAGGTGAGTATATTACCACTAGACCACCACCAGCTTCAAACTGCTGTTCCGTGTGTGTTAGAGGTTAAATGCAGAGGTTGCATTCATTCTTTTTTTCAGTTTCTAGATTTTTCTAGTTACTTTGATACTTTGAAACTTACACTTTACCTTTTATCCAAGAACTACTGAAAATAAATACAATGCAGATTATGCCTTTTATTTGACTTTCTGTACTTTCAGGGTACCAACACTGTGACTGTGGTGGTAAAATCTTGACTACTTTTAGTTAAAGCACATTGTTAACTGTCTGTAAATATCATGTTTAAACTCCATCCATTTTATTTATATTGTCTATTCAAATGTTATGAAAAGGTACACATATACATTTTATTCCCTGCTAAAGTGAATATTGTGTCCTTTTGAAATACATGCAGGGTTCACAATTGAACTTGTTATATTATGTTATCTTTTGGTGTTACAAATTTGATGAAACAACCTTATTTCAGATTACTTATGTTTGTATGTTATTGTAGTATTTTCAGTTTGAGGGTGTAAATCACGTCCAAGTTTTTCGATCTGTACAACAGTCATTTGAATCTGGAGTCATACTTCACATGCTGCAGTTATTCACCAGTCTTAGACTCATTATCAGCTTAACCTTTTTACCTTGCATTAACAAACAAAACAAAGATAGGTAGGCACAGGTGGATCCTGTACATTTCCACTTCATTTCAATAGTGTCAAGCTTTTTTCACTGATTATGAGTAAGATATTTTTTTTCATGCTCAAACATTGGACAATGTGATAGGAGGTGTGGTTCCCACCTGAGAACAGAGTTTCGGTGGCACACTGTCAATAAAAGGAGTAATGTTTCTTCAGTAGGGCCAGGAAAATGCCTGCAGACACAGAAATATCTACTCCAAAACTCTCCAGAAGACAAAGAATATAAGATATAAGTCATTTGTTTAGTCATTTATTAATGGCGTTAGATGTTTGTAAAACAATGTCGATGTAGAAAAACAGGTCACTCAGTCAGTCCCTTGAGGAAGTGTCGGTATTTTATCTGGTAGTTATATTAGTAGGAGGTATCAGCTTATGCCTGGGTGGACTGCTTTTTGAAGCAATGTTTGGCTTTGTGACAGCCTTCACCAAAAGCTTTGCAAGGAAGGTGAGAGAGACAGAACCTCTCTTTGTCTTCATGTATAGCTACTTGGCATACCTGCTGGCTGAACTTTTAACAAACATGAGCATCACAACATAGGTGAAGAAATGCACAATATGCAGTCATTTTAATGCTTGAGCACAGCTGCTAGTTAATATGCAGAAAGCTATGGATCTATGGATTTCTGTATCTTGTTGCATTTTAATTTCATCAGCAAGTACAACGTGGAGGAGAATGTCTCTCTGCGTACTGTGGTTTCATTGTCTCCGCTCTAGTCTTCACCTAGACCTGTTTTTGTTGAGATGAAATTTAGAAAACACATAGACTCCGTTCAGTTAAATTTGCAGGATACTAGTATTAGGCTGATTACAGAACTGATGAATGTTCACAAGACCAATAGGAAACTTGGCACCATCAGTCTTGAGGTTCACTCTATGGTAGGGATTCAGAGGTGGTTGGTATTATAAAGTTTTCTTGACTTAAATAATGACTGATGGGTCATTCTGGCTCCACTCAAGAAATATTAGCAGATATACAGGTATCTGAAAAACACCACCACAGCATTTTAGCATTTTTCATATTGGCCCAGAGGTGAACAAACTGTCATGAAGTGGTTCCTTTCTGAGATGGTAGCGTGTGGATCATTTGCTGAGTTGAGCCAGAATGCCTCTGACATGTTAAGCTGTTGAGCAAGATACAAATGGTGAGGTTTTGTCACCAAAAACTATTTACTCACAATATAATCATGTTGCCCTGTGGTTGAAGGAGCATTTCATTGCTGGAGCATATCACTGCTGCAGTGGAGGATCTGTGTGAACAATTGAGCAATCCCTCCTTGAAAGAAAAGTAAGTATTAGTTCTTTTTTAGTATTAGTTCACCTTGGCCTAAGGTGAGAGAGTGGGAGAAATATTGGGTAAATTGTCATAATTGATTGATATTGGCATGATTTTTGTAATCTTAATTAAATTTTCTCTGCAATAAAAGACTGTAAGTTTTGAACTTGAGCTTTTCCATACTACCCAGTAATATTTGCTTTCTTGCAGTATGGTAACTGAAACTGAAGTTTGGTAATTTTCCAGTGGAAGTGCACTAAATGTTTTGCATTTACTGTTAACATTCCTTCACCCCCCCCATTATCCTGTAACACTGTGCAAGTACTAACTGGCTAAACTGGTTTGTGAGGTATTACCTCACGAGCACACAGTGTGGAAAAGTTTGGTCTATGTAAAAAGAAGTTCAGACTACAGCCGCATGGAACAAATATAAATCTGTGATATTTCAACAAATTCTAATGCAAAACAATTAATGTGAACCTATTATTTTTTAAGCAAATTTAAATCTTATTAATAATAAATGTACTTAAAAAAGGTTTTGGTACTATTTTGATCACTGCTCTTAGCAAGGGACAAAATCACTTATGAATCTCTGTGTTTCATGATGAAAACGGCTTGCGTAGAAGGCCAAATTTTTTTATCAAGGTTGAATAAGTTTTCATTGATGGCAAGAGATTCACAGTATTGTACACTGATGAATCAGTGCAATCGGTACATCTTCAAGCCTCGCCTTGATGACTTAAAGTTGCTTTGCCTGCACAAAGTCAGCCTGTCCAGTTTCGGTCTGAGTTCTGCATATTTTTTGGTTATAAGGATAACTCATTGCTTAGACCCATGCATTTCATTAATCTGATTTATCAAGGTCCTGTGTATTTGTTTAGATTAATCCAGTTGCTGTGGCTCTACTGTCCAATTTGATGTTGTGCGATGTTTTCTTCATCTTTGCTTTATTTTAATGTTCATTGAATTAATGATATTACTAAATGGAAGGCTATATATTCTTTTTGCAAATTAAAAAATCTGAATTTTTGGAAACACCCAGAGAAACAAATAGAAGCTTTTTTTTTCTGGAGTTCCTCCTGCTGGTTCTTTCCAACCATTTCCAGTTTTGTAAATGTTTTTGCTACTCTCCTAATACCAGAACACATTCCACTAGTCTAGCCACTGGGATCAAAGGCGATGTTCTGTGATTAGGCTAAAGAAGCACATTAGAGAGATGGGAAAGCTGTGTAATGTCTTGGTGTTTAAAGTGTCCAATTCATAGTGCTATTCTGGATACTAGGCATTGCATGTGAGCACTAAGGTTTGCAGGTTACTGTAATGGTGGTGAGATGTTCTCTGTATCACTTTCCAGGGCAAAAGGTAGTGCAACTCAGGCAGCTTTGGGATGCTGCACAGAATATCAAATGGTGCATGCAATGCAGGAGGCTGTGGGGTGCTCCCTAGATCAATATGTGCCACTGTAAATTATATTGGGTCTTGGGTGTCCTAGTCAGGAGGGAGGAGACAGGGCGAGGGATTAGTGAGAGGGATAGAACTCTGGCCAGCTAATAACCTTGTGTTTTGTGGTCCTTTTACTTGGAATAATTATACTCTATAAGTCTGTTATGTATGCGAAAAATCAAATAAATAAATAAATAAATAAATGACGGTCTAACCCTACATCCACACCAGTGCAGCGGTTGTTCAGCCAAGCAGGTGCCATCACTGCTCACACTCACCACTGCCTGTCATGCTGGCCTAGGGAAGGGACCATTGCACAATGATTGGGCAACAAATATCCAGATACATACCCAAAATCATGAGTATGTATCTGGCATGGTGGTCACCTCTCCATCAAGGTGTATGTAGTCTTTTGATTGAAGGTTTAAAGGATCTATACATTTACAGCATTTAGCAGACGCTCTTATCCAGAGCGACTTCCATGTCCTAATTACAGGGACAGTCCCCCTGGAGCAATTCAGGGTTAAGGGTCTTGCTCAGGGGCCCAGTGGTGGTAGTGCTAGAGGTGGGCTTTGAACCTGGGATCTCTTGATCCAGCGGGCCCCCAGGGAAGTACCCTACCACCACCACCCCCCCTATCTATAATAGAACACAATTCCACAGAAGGTAGGGGTTAATTTCTGTTATATAGTAGGATTATTATTTCAATAGCTTTTCAATAGGTTTCAATAGCTCTGCGATAAATAGTGATTTTATGGATAATTTGACAATACTTCAAGGGTGTGGATTTTACGCACCCTTACAATTTCACGTACAGGCCCAGTGGACATGTTATTGCTACCACCACAGTTGACACTGTTGGCAGCACTTTGTGATTGATACACAGAGTACCTTACATTGCCAGTGTCACTGATGCCCCTAGATGCTCTGGAGAACACCCAGAGCCAACTGTGCCAGCTAATGCCAAGGACATTGAGGCAGTGGCTTCTGGATAATTGCACATCTCTGTAATGTTTTGCCCTGTGTTATTCTTGGAAAGATTTTTGGAAAGAATTGTCAAATGAAACACGAGACAATGAAACATTGTCAAATCCAACATTGTCAAATCTAAGAATCTAACACTGTCAAATTAACCTTTACTGTGACACCGAAGAATTAAGTGTACTTTGTTTTTTTTGTATTTCCCAGTCGGCAGGATTAATGACCTGTCCAAAACACGACCGGTGCAGGTGAGGTGGCCACGCCCACCAGAGCCTGTCAGACTTAAGAGAAGTGCAGGTGAAGAGAGGGAGATTATACAGTGTTGTGTTACACTGACGGGTCAACAGCAGAGCATAACAGCTCCGAGGTGTGACGGGTTTCCTTTTTCTAAACGATCATTTATTTAAGAATTCATCCTTTTTATGTCATTTCTTATTTTTCCTCTGCTGGGCTGTGACGGACCGCAGCACGTGTCCTCTGAAATACACTTGAAGAGTTCAAACCGTGAATGAGAAGATGGGATTTTGCTCATTCAGGTCAGTTTTCAGCGTCTTGAGTTTTTGCGCACTGCTGGCTTTACGCGCTTTTGGCGCAAACGCGGAGGCACCCAAACCCTCGCGGCTCCCAGATCAGCCCACATCACTTGCGCCCGTAGAGACTGACGGTCAGCCGTTTCCCGAACCAGGACATGACCATCTGCCCCTGTTCACCATCAACTACCCTCGCGTTCAGATCCCCTTTGAGATCACCTTATGGGTGTTACTTGCTTCGTTTGCGAAAATAGGTAAGTAAACACTGCCTTGAGTGATACTTGATAAGCAGTTTCCGTCACTGATTAAAGAGAGAGAACACTGAGCTGGTTAAGGTGGTTGAGCTAGTAGAGCAGCGAACAGTGTGTTTCAGTTTGATGCTTTAGAGCTGTGAGGGCAGTGGTGGCCTAGTGGTTAGGGAGTTGCCCCCGCATCGGAAGATTGTGGCTTTGATCCCCTCACCAGTAGGTTGCCCTGAGGTACCCTTGAGCAAGGTACCGTCCCTGTCACTACTCCCTGGGCGCTTTCAATAGCTGCCCACTGCTGCACAGTGTTTGCATGGGTTAAATGCAGAGGTCCAATTTCGTTGCGGTCACTGTGTGCTGTGCTGTGACCTTGCAATGATGAGGACTTTCACTTTCACTTTTTTTAATAACAGTGGCCCTGTGGTTCTGATAAGTTGAAAGAGGTCCCCTTTTGGTTTTAGCACAGGAGCATGTTCTGGCCTGGTTCTGGACCTCCATATAAATAAACACTATGTAAGAACATTTTGGCAAAGAAAACCAATTTATGACCCATTTTAAGACGATCCATCTAACGCCATACCGACCTCTTAAGTGCCAGGTTGACCAGCATATGGTAGGCTTTTGTTAAGTGTTGCTGGATGTCCAGCCTGTCAAGTGGTTAGACCCTCTGAAAGCAGGTATTAACAAAGCTGGATTTTTTACCTGTGAACTATCTGGCATTTTCTACTGATATTTGTCTTGTGTTTTTCACAGCAGTGCTAATTTATTTAAGAAGATTTTTCTATTTGACTCATTATGGCATAAAAAACAGAAAGCCTTGAAGTTCTGTTGTGTGCAGGGACTATTAAACCCCAAAGGAATGATCTTTTCTTTATTCTCTACAAACAGGTTTCCATGTATACCATAAAATCACAATCTGGGTACCAGAGACATGCTTGCTGATAGCTATTGGCCTGATAGTAGGAGGAATTATGCACTCTGTCCATGAAGAACCTCCTGCAGTCCTCACCTCCAGCGTCTTCTTTCTCTACATGCTGCCTCCCATTGTCCTGGACTCAGCTTACTTCATGTCCACTCGAGCCTTCTTTGAGAACATTGGCACGGTGCTGTGGTTTTCCATCGTGGGCACCTTGTGGAACTCCATAGGTGTTGGTATTTGTCTTTATGGCGTGTGCCAGATCCCTGCCTTTGGCGTTCAGGATATCAACCTGCAGGAGAACCTGCTGTTTGCCTCCATCATATCAGCTGTGGACCCAGTGGCAGTGCTCGCTGTGTTTGAGGATGTGAACATTAATGAGCAGCTTTACATTGTGATGTTTGGAGAATCCCTTTTTAACGATGCCGTCACTGTGGTGAGTGAAACTGTATAGTTGGATGAACAGTGAGGATCAGACACAAGTTTAGGCTTGCAGAGTCAGCGAGCTATTGATAAAGGTATTGAGATGACTGAGGGGTGAAGTTTAGTTGTTTCTGATGTTGTAAGATCAGCATTCTACTCTGGGTTTTCTAATGAGGAAGTTAATTCCTATGTGCTCTTAAGAACCAACATGGCAGCTAGTGTTTTTTGGAGAGAGAACATGAATGACTTTTGCATCTCTTAAGATTGCATGGATCGTCAAACAATAAGCTGTCAAGTTGAAATTTTTGTCATTCTCATCATCATAACAATTAACTGTTTTACTCAGACTTTACCTTTAGTCAAGAACTATTGGGAATAAATATAATGCAGATTATGCCTTTAATTTAGGTTTGCATGCCAAGCAATAACTGTAGTTTCAGGATACCAGTGCTGTTGGTGGAGCTGTTGGGGAGGTTTTTTAGCTAATGCACATGGTAAACTGGCAGCAAATATTTAAAATCCAGTCATTTTATTTTGTCATTTTCTGTTAAAATGTTATGAAAAGGTGCACATTTACCTTTTATTCCCTGGAAAAGGGAATGTCTTGTCCTTTTGAAACACAGGTTTCATTATTGAACTTTAAAAACCATGTTAAATATTTGAAAGTACCTCTACTTAACTTTTGGTGTTACAACTCTTTATTTCAGATTGCTCGCCCATTGTAGTATTTTCAGTTGTAGGGTGTTTTTCAATCTGTACAACAGTCATTTGAACATGGAGTCATACTACACATGCTGCAATTAATCAGTGCTTTGGTCTCTACCTGCCTTTGTTAACAAGGGCAAACATTTTGACAATGCGATAGCAGGTGTGGTTCCCACCTGGGAACAGAGTTTCGATAGTGCTGTTTCAGTGAAAGGAAAAATGTTTCTTCAGTCAGGTCAGGAAAATTCCAACACACACAGAATTACCTATATGTAGGAATTTAAGACATAACTAATTTGATTAGCCATTTGTTAGTTAAATTATTTTAGATGTTTGTAGAACAATATGCAAATTTCTCATATCACTCAGTCTCATGAGAAAGTGTAGGATTTTTATTTAGTGTTCATGTAGAGTTGTAGGCTTCCCTGTTGGGATTGACAAATACATTTTCAAATACGTTTTTCTGTATCAATATCCTTTTATAAACATTTACTTGCTCAGTAAGGCCAGTATGTGATGCCTTCTCTGTAGTGAAATACTCACAAATGTTTGAAAAATCCTTTTTTTTTCAGGTGCTGTATAATCTTTTCAATCATGTAGCAGAATTGCCTGTGGTAGAAGCCTCAGATGTTTTTCTGGGTGTGCTGCGCTTTTTTCTGGTGGGCCTGGGAGGACTGCTCTTTGGGGCAGTGTTTGGCTTTGTGGCTGCCTTCACCACACGCTTCACAAGGAAGGTGAAAGAGATCGAACCTCTCTTTATCTTCATGTTTAGCTACCTGTCATACCTGCTGTCTGAGCTCTTGTCCATCTCTAGCATTACAGCGTAAGTGAAGTACAACTATGCCCTTTTTAATCCTTGTATATAATCTTGTTAATAAAAATCTGAATAATACATTGATCTCAGCGTGCAGACAGCCACCTAGATGATATGTTTCTTGTGGTTGTATTTCTTTCTTCTCAGCATTGTGACTTGTGCCTTGACCATGAAGTACTACGTGGAGGAGAATGTGTCCCAACGCTCATGCACCACTATTCGTCATGTTATCAAAATGCTTAGCACTGTGACAGAAATGCTAATTTTCTTTTTCCTTGGTGTTGTTACCATAACAACTGAACATGAGTGGAACTGGGGTTACATTGTCTCCACTCTGGTCTTCATTCAGATCTGGAGAACCCTGGGTAAGAGGTCAACACTTACACACACAACAACACAACACCCATACACACACGTGCAGCAGGGGGCAGCTATTGAAAGCACCCAGGGAGCAGTGATGGGGATGGTACCTTGCTCAAGGGTACCTCAGGGCAACCTACTGGTGAGGGAATCGAACCCACCATCTTCCGATCTGGGGCTAAACTCCCTAACCACTAGACCACTACTGCACCTAGGTCAAAATCATCTCAGTATACTGTTCGTACTAAAACATTTTATGCTGTGAAGCAATTATAGACACATTAAAGTCAATCATCAGTAAATCACCTCAGATCAGTTAATATCAAAATGATGTGCACTGAAATCTCATTGACCTTTTTGTTTTTCAGGGGTCCTTGTCCTAACTCAGATTATTAATCCCTTCCGCACTATTCCATTCAACTTTAAAGACCAGTTTGGTCTTGCTTATGGTGGCCTTCGAGGAGCCATAACGTTTGCCCTGGTTTACACACTCCCAGAGACTATTGTTAGAAGAAAACTTTTTGTCACCGACACAATTGTAGTCATCATATTCACGGTCTTCCTCCAGGTAATTTTTATTAGATTTATCACTAAGTTTAAGGCAGAAGAACAGAACCTCTTCTGATTTTAGTGAGCTCAATGACTTAATTACCAGTGATTCTTCTGTAATGTGTAAGAGCAATACTGGCCTGTTAATAACAGGCATGACAGAAAGTCATAAGACCCAAAGATCTTGAAATGTATTTTTGTTAGAAAACTGACAATTATGTAACTTTCTGCTTTTCTACTTATGTAAGTTCTGAGTTAAAAAGTGTACTTGTATTATGTTTTAGTGTGTTACAGTGCTTTACTATTATTTATCTTTTGCAGGGTATTAGTATAAGGCCAATTATAGAATTGATGAATGTTCGTAAGACCAACCCGAAACTTGGCACCATCAATGTTGAGGTTCATACTAGGGTAAGTATTAAGTGACAGGCATCTTGGTCTATATTACGAAATGAAATATTAATGACATAAATAAATGCTAATAAATTATTTTGATGAGCAAAATGCTGATGACTTTTGTACAGATTACTCACAGACCTCCACAATCATGTTGCCCTGTGTTTCAGTTGATGGAGCATGTCACTGCTGGTATAGAGGATCTGTGTGGACAATGGAGCCATCACTCCCTGAAAGATAAGTAAGTATTAGTTTCCTGATCTGATGTGAGATTTTAGTGGAAGTAATAGTTTATAAATTGGTATAATATATTGAAATTGGCATGCAGTATTTATTTATTCTTTTGTAATAGCAGACTGCAAAATATACCATACCATCATTTTAAAATCAGGTTCATGCTAATTAGTAGCATTTTGCTGTCATGCTGTGCAGCTGATTTAAATATTGTAATTTTCCAGTGAAAGTGCGCTGAATGTTTTGAGTTTACTGTTAACATTCCTAACCCCACACACACACCCACACACCCACACCCGTCATCCTGTTACACTGCGCAAGTTCTGACTGGTTAAACTGGGTTTTGACGCATTATCTCCAAGGTCAAGGCACAGTGGAAAGTTATTTCAAGGTGAAAAGAAGTTCAATCTGCATCTGCATGGAACAGTTGTAAATAATGAGATTTCCACAAATTTGAATGCATAATTGGACATCTGACAAAAACGTTGCCCTTTTGAGCACCCATAACATATAAAAAGGGTTTCAATGGGTGAAGTGAGTAACACTTACCAAAGTTAGTTCTTGAAGTTGAAGTGTTGGAAGTGGAAAAAATGGCCAAGATTGATACCAAAAGTTGTTCAAGGAAACACTACTGGCCAACAAGTTTTGGGGAGGTTGTGGATTTGGGAAACCACTCCATCAGGATGCACATTTAAAACTCAGTGTTGTTTTGAATATTTTAAATATGAAATAAAAGTATTTAAATTAAGTTAAGGGAAAAATAAATCAAGAATAAAACTACTTGTAGTTGGTTAAAATAAATGTTTGGAGACTGTTATTTCAGCCACAATTTAAAGTTTATTCTTTTCAGATTGACAAAATGCACAATATTCACAGCCAACTTTCCTTTTGGCATTCAACTTATTAGTACTTCTTTTTGCCTCCAGTAGTGTTTTTGTAAAGACAATTTCAGATGTATTCTTTAAGTTGCAGGTTTTTATGATGTAACATGGTCTGTGTCTTGTTTGCTGTAAGGTTTCTCAGGTTTAATAACCGCTACATCCGTAAAATTTTGGTACGTGATGATCACCCTGAGTCGAGTATCATAGCTCTGTATAAGAAACTGGAGCTCCAGAATGCCATGGAGGTTCTGGACACAATGACTGGTGACATCAGTGCAGCTCCGTCAGTCATTTCATTGCAGTATGTTTACTTTTCAAGTTTTTTTTTTTTTTGCATAGTTTGTTTCAATATTTCAAGATCATGACTATTTTTTTGTATTTTTCTTGCTCTAGTGAGGAGAAGACTTCTAAAAAGGATTCTAATAAACCCAAGAAAAAATTCTTAGCACCTGATCTATTAGCCATGCATAATCTCCTGTCAAAGAACATGTACAAGATTAGAGAGCGGGTGAGATTGAGACTTTTGAATAAATGTGACAATTTCTGCATATCTTTCTGAAGTTTGTAAAAATCATGTTACTTTATATAGTGCGTCTTACTTTATAAACATTTGGTCATGAAAATGCTTAATATTGTAATTTTACATACTTTGTCCTGAGAACATGTATACCATTTAGTAATTGCATTCAGTACAAACCCTGTATTAGTGTATAAATGACATGAAAAATATTCATTTTCTGTGCATTTTGTAACATAAAGCACTATTTAAAAAAAAATAAAAAAATAAAAAAATTATAGGTATTTGTCAGCTTATTAATGTTTGTTTTCTTATAGATGAAGAAATGGTTTTTAAATATTTAGTCACCAAAGTGTAAGGAATATTTTGCCTACAAATGTAAATATGTAATTTGAATTTATGATTGTGTCTCCTGTTCTAAGACGGTCTCCTACACCAGTAAGCATGTACTGCCCAATGACAGGAGTGCTAAAGAAATCCTGGTCAGACGTCATGCCAGCATTCGGCGCAGCCTGCGAGCTAGAAGCTTCAACAACTCGGTATGAAGTTTCATTTCGGGGCAGCATTCTGATAGGGTGGAATGTCACTTTAGTCCTCCATAAATTCAATCCCATTTTTTCATGTTTGCTCTCACAGGAAAATAGCAGGTCGCAGAAGTACTTTTCTCTCCCCCTGGGGCAGAGTCTGGACCCCAGGTTTGCCACTGAAAGACCTTATCATAATGGTGAGAACCACACTGAATCATAAAAGGCCACTATTTGTACTCTCTTTGTACAATATCATTTTAGATCCTCATAAAGTAAAAGATTAGGGATGAAAAAAAATTGTTAGATTTTAACAGTATTTCAAATGGATATTTAATAATTATTAAAAATAATTTAATAAGGAGCAGAAAAATTAGGTGATACTAAAATGAGCTATCCCTCTGATATACTCATGGCAGCGGTGGCCTAGTGGTTAGGGAGTTGCCCTGGATCGGAAGATTGTGGGTTCAATTCCCTCACCAGCAGGTTACTCTAAGGTACCTATGAGAAAGGTACCATCCCCATCACTGCTCCTTGGGTGCTTTCAAAAGCCGCTCCCTGCTGTACGTGTGTGTATGGGTGAAACGCAGAAGTTGAATTTCGTTGTGCTGTGCTGCGTTTCACAATGACAAGAATTTTCACTTTCATTTCTAATCCTGTCCATCATGTCTTGCTGAATGAAAATCTCAGAAATAGCATCTTTTAATTTTTTCACCTCCGGCTCTGCTGCCGTCTCTTCACCTCTCTTCCACACTCACTGTTGATCCACTCCACTTTCCATCCCTTTGTACATGCTCATGTATTCTGTCTTTGTCCTACTCACTTTCAATCCTCTCCTCTCTAGAGCAGATCTCCAGCTCTCCAGGTTCTCCTCAAGCTGCTCCCTACTCTCACTGCAGATCACAATATCATCAGCAAACATCATAGTCCACAGGACTCCTGTCTAACCTCGTCCAACCTGTCCATTACCACTGCAAACAAGAATGAGCTCAGGGCTGATCCTTGACGTAATCCAACCTCTACTTTAAATGTATCCGTCACAACTGTCACACTGCCTTCATACATATCCCGTGCTACTCTCACATACTTGTCTGCCACACCTGACTTCCTCATACAAAACCACAACTCCTCTTTAGGCACCCTGTCATATGTTTTCTCCAAGTCCACAAAGGCACAAAGCAACTCCTTCTGACCTTCCCTGTACTTCTCCATCAACACCCTCAGAGCAAACATGATATCTGTGGTGCTCTTTCTCGGCATAAAACCATACTGCTGTTCACTAATCCTCACCTCTTTTCTTAATCTAGCTTCCACTACTCTTTCCCATAACTTCATGGTGTGGCTGATCAACTTTATCCCTCTATAGTTACTACAGCTCTGTGTATCCCTATTATTCTTAAAGATCAGTACTAGTTCACTTTTCCTCTACTCCCCAGGCATCCTGTCACTTTTCAAGATTGGGTTAAACAATCTGTATAGAAACTCAACTGCCATCTCCCCTAAACACCTCAGTGCTTCCACAGGCATATCATCGGGACCAACAGCTGTTCCATTTTTCTTCTTTCTTCAGTAGATTATGCAGTTTTCCAAAATGTTTTGTGTATCAGCATAAGCAGATTTGAGCATGAAAATATTGAATATTGGCATCAGCCTACAAATAACACATCACTGCATTACTATTAAAGTTTTGATGTTTACTGCATTAATGGATGGACTGAGATGCAGCTGTTTTCATAATATAGTGACTTCAAATACATTTGGCTTAGGTGGTTTCAAATATAAGCCACTCATTTGTCCTTGTGAGACAAATGTTATTCCAAGATATTCTCTTCTTTCATGAAATTCTTGCAAAATTCCTGAGTCAGATCCATTCCACCAAAGTTAACGTAGGCACTTACTATTTCTATTGTTGTAATCCTGTTTATCTTAATTTTCAGCTTCTTAGTATCATGCCATTCTTGGCACAGCTGTGTGTGCTGTATAACATGTAAAGCAGTGGTTCCCAACCCTTGTCCAGGAGAATCCCATGTCTTGCATTTTTGTGGTTGTTCAATAAAGATTATGTTCAGCTCATGGATTTCTTTCTTTCTCTCTCAGCTGATGGTGACACTGCCTCTGAGATCAACTATCGAACAGCCAGGTTCAGATCTAGGCAACCATTGCTCCCCTCTTCCCAGGCAATGAGGCTGAACCCTCTGCAGGAGATGCACTCTGAGATAAATATGGAGAATGAAGTAATGGAGGAGCAAAGAAGGTGTAGGCCATCCCGCCAGAGCTCCGGCTCCTCTGATTCTAGACTGCTAACTTTATACCAGCGTGTAAACTCTTCAGGCAAACCCAGCATTGTGGACAGTGACCCTGAGGCTGCAGATCTACAAGCTGCACCTTTCATACGAGCACGGACTCCAGATTCTCTTGAACACAGCAGTGTTGGACCACATAATCCTCTGCTACGAAGGCCTCAGAGGAAACCACTGGACCAGTGATTCACTCAGAGCTGTGTGTGTCATGGAATTTCAGATACCCTCCTATGGTTGATATGATATGAAGAAAACAAGTGAAACTATGCCTGGGCAGGACAGGATCTGTGTCCAGAAAACCCTAACTGTTTTTGCCGTTTCCTTTGGATCCTCTTCCTTTCCAGATGCTTGCTGAAGCATCATTGAGCTGAGGATACGCGAGTATATACTACACAGAATCTTGAAGTTAGATCTTTCTGATCTTCAAAGGTTGGGAGAGCAGTAAGAAAGGAGAGGCAAGAGAAAGAAACAGTAGTTGCTGGATGTAGCCAGTGTTAAAGATGTGCCTCACTATAGTTGTCCTCATTGGAGGACTTTTAGGACTTTTATTACTCTATTATTAAACAGAAAATTGATGCATTTATTTTTTCCCCACTGACATTGTCAGAAAAAGGAAATCTTTGGTATTAGAAATCCTGGGTTTAAAGGTCATCTGAAGTTGGAGAGTTCTGGAAAATGGTTTTTACACCAATTTTCCCTCCTAACTACTGATGTATCATTTTTATTTTTGCTGTCATTTTGTTAAAAATAAATTATGAATGTTTTGCATTTACTATTCACTGTTGAGTCATTGGTAGTGATCTGCATAAATACACTTGGTTTCTACTCCCGAGCAGTCTTTTAGAAGGTTCTGATCTTAAAAATCATTTTTCAGTTCCATTCAGGGGCCAAAAGCACATTCCTAAATTTATGGTGTTAATATTTTGTATACATGAATAGAACAACAAATGGAAAA
This sequence comes from Hepsetus odoe, assembly GCA_017165825.1. NCBI lineage: Eukaryota > Metazoa > Chordata > Actinopteri > Characiformes > Hepsetidae > Hepsetus > Hepsetus odoe. Next base: position 17,147,936 of record CM029369.1, read on the forward strand.
AAAAAATACAGACGTACCTGATCGGAATCGGACCGGATATTGACTTCAATCCGACAGAGCCGATCTGCTTATTGATCCTGAATGCAGTCCGTGGTTTATGTTAAATGTAAGAAATTCCTTCCAAATGCCTTTAAATTCAGTCACTTCTGAACTCCTGATAAAAAGTGTTGTATGGTTTATTTCAGGCTCATGATAAAACCTTTAATACAATACCAACAATAATAACATTCTAAAAAGAGCTCTAGTACCCTAATCTATATTGGGACCGGTGGTTATCAGATCAGAACTGGAAAAAAATGTGGATTGGCCTGCAATAAATATTGTAAAACACTTGAATTTTCAATTGAACCTGAATAGGATTTGTTTACAAAGTAAAAAAAAAAAAGCTAATAAAAAAAAAAGTCTCTTGTACATGATTTCTGTCTGCCAGTCTTTCATAGGTATAAAATTAAGCTAAAATATTTCAGGAGCAGCCAAAAAACATTTGCAGTACAAATGTTTCCTTGGGTGCAAAAAAAAACACAAACAAAAAAAAAAACAGAAAAGGAATTGCTTATTTTGAAGTGCAATAAAAAGAAGTGTTTTTGTCCCATTAATGCCTCATTGAGGTTAAAATAAACAGTCTAGAAAGTGAGGGGTTTGCCTGAAGTCTATAGCCATAGAACTCTTGGCCCAAGTGGCAAATAACTGGTTTGTGATATTTGAAGGATTTAAAGGCTGTTAATATCCATTTTCTACTGTTTTTTTATTTTATTTTTATGAGCAGTGAAAACGCACACCTTGGTATTTAAGCATGCTGTTTAAACCCTCAGTCTATGTTCTTCATCTGTCTTTGGATTTAATTTAGCTTGTCCTCCTGGTTATGGAGGAACATGCAGCTGCTCTGCTGATGTCAGTGTCAGACCAAGCAGAAACCCAGTGCTGTGAATGCTCTATGATGAAATCACCAGACCTCAGCTAGATTAGTTATAGATTCTACCTATATAGCAATCATAGCCTTCACTTTACAAAAATTTGTCATTTCAGACACATCACTGCCAACTTCCACAGCTGGCACCACAATGCCCATCTGGTACTGTGTGCCTTTGACTTGCTGTCACTTTTAATGGTTCTTGTCCTTTACTTTGGCTTTATTGTCCCACTTTGGAGTCCTAATGAGCAGTAAGCCTACTGCTGCCAGGGCCAGCACCACTCCCAGACTTGGTGGCCCACAAGGGCTGAACTCCTGGGCAAGACCAGAGAGCAGAGGGGCCAGAACACGCCCCACTGCTGTGACCGACTGCCCCGCACCTATTAAGGTTCCACTAGCCTGTGCGCTGCCTCGCTGTAGTTCCAGGTCTGTGATACAGGTGCGGCCAATGGTAGTGGAGATTGCAAAGAAAGTGGAGGTGAGCAGCACCTGCCAAACATTGGGTGCAGTGGCATACAAGAAGATCAGAGAGCATGTTAGCATGGTTGAGTGCAGAAGGAGAGCAGGGATGTTGTTACTGTAGAAATGAGTGACAGGTCCTACCAAGCACCCAGCGAGGGCACCCAACAGACTGCTGTAGCTGATCAAATAGCCGGTCATTTTGGGCTTTAGATCAAAGCGCTCCTCCATTGCCAGAGAGAAGTTGCTGTAGTACAGCATTATAGCTACAGCCATTAACAGACGTACAAGGAACACATCCCACATGTCAGAGGAGGCTACCATACGGATTCTAACCCACACTGAGGTCAACTGTCGCCAGGCCGGCTGGAGAAGATTTGTATCCCTCAAGCTCCTGCAGGAACTTCCAGCAGAACCTGTTGAAGTTGAGGAGGAGTGGCTATGGTGGTTCCCATAAGAACAGTTTGGTAACTTGTCATAATTTTTGCTGTTGTTGGTATTAAAATTAGCATCTGTGTGGTGATTAAGAGTTTCACTCCATGGCAACATCCAGACCAAACCTAAGGAAGAATATAAAATGAGTCAGAGAAGAGAATGAATTACTTACTAGCTATCCCTGCTATTTTCATAGCTGAAATGATAGTGTGATGAAGCCAAAAATCCTTAGTTTATCAGGCTTATATTTTTCAGGAACTTAGTAGTGTATACGCAGTGAGATAAAGATTGCAGAGCTTTGTTCTCCACTCCCTGTAAAAAAAAAAATCTTTCTTACCTGTATTAAGGAGAAAAATGGCTGCACAGACGAATGAGGACAAGTAGAATCCTCCTTCATGTTCAGTGAGGTAGCCTCCGACCACTGGGCCCAAAATGAATCCAACACTGGAAGCTGCATTGAAGTGGCCCATCACTAGGGGACGCTCTGTCTCTGACACAAGATCTGACAGCAGAGCTCGACAGATGGACAGGGAATGTTTAAACAGCCCTGTGGACAGGAAGACAACCATAACATTAACAATATAAATGTAATGGCACAGAAGTGAAACTGCAGGTTCAGCGTCTACACTACAACTATATAACTTACCCACTGGTATTCGGGCCAGCACAAACAAGGCAATACTAGTAGACAGCCCCAAAAGACCATATCCAAAGGCACTGAGCAGAAGGCAGGTGAGCAAGGAATACCGCCTCCCCACTACATCGCTCCAGCTGCCCTGTCAGAGTTTAGAGGAGGCAAAGAGAACAGGGATGTGTACTTTCTTGAGGTAATGACCTATACAAATGAACATACCTTTCCAAAAGACGATTTAAGTAGAAATACAACAGTACCAAGACTGCTTAAACATTCCGTATCTGTCAGCACAAGAACTAATTATTCTTTGCTTTTAAGGATCCTTTAGGACTAAAACAATATGCTGCAATGCTCTTAAGTCATATGTGTGATCAGGCATAACGCAGTACAGATGGTGTACCAGTGTAACACTATGAAATGAAACTTAATGTAATCCAATAATATTTGTCAAACAGATTTGTTTTAAAAGGTACCTTTTAATTTTTTTACCTTTTACAAATTTGAAATCCATTAACCTTTCCCTTGATCTCCAAATCAGGATCAGAATATGTTTCATTGCAGGCACTCAGTACATGAGTGTTGATCACAATTTTGCTTTGTTGAATATTTCTCTTAGACAGACATCTTGTTTTCACACAGGACTAAAGGACGTATGATACTGTACAAAGCCACAGACTGGCAAATAAAGAACTGCAAACAATTATCTTAGCAGTAAGTGCACTAGTGTTTAACATTAGAAGACATCTAATGAAACGCTGCTAGATTTAATTTTTGGTTATAAAAAAAGTACAATGTAAAGTAGGTAATGTAAATGTATTAATATCTAATATTTAGAAGAACAAATACAGATACCCAGAACACAAACAAACAAAAACAAATACCCAGAATTCGTTCTTGACTTTCAGTCACTGCACACATTTGTGAAATTCCATCAGCAGCATTGGGTTTAGTTTAATAAAGGATAAATTGGGAAGAGGTTTGAAAATGTTTAAGCTCACAGACGTCTATTGGTAGTAGTGTGTATTTTAATGCTAGCAAATATAAATGCTCATGGCCCAGATAAACAGCTTAACATCTTGTTTTCTCAGACGCCAAACACAGTATTTTAGGAGAGAAAAAGGCCTGCAGTAAGTTTGCCATAAAGGAAATAATACATTTAAATTACACTGCAGACCGGAGAATAATGCATTGTTTGTCACCTTGTGAAGGTGTTTGATCAGACTTTTATTAGCCTTCCTAATAGAATTAATTAGCCTTCCATAGAAAACTGGTGCTGGTTTAAGTTTGACTCCAGTGTTGATCCCTGCACGCTTAAAAAGAATAGAACTTGGCAAATTCCACAGCTTATTTCCCCCAGCAAAGCCACGCAGGCACCTCAATACCAGCTCTCATTAGTGTGAGACATGACACACGGGCAGCCACATTCACACACTACACTACATTAGACACACATGCAAAACATGCTGACATAATGCAATCAGGGCCAATTGAATTTGCTATCTTCTGCCTGTCTGCGACAGTCATATCACAGAGCGCTGGCTGTTTGTCTCTTCCGTGTCCATGCTTAGTATCCAACAGAAAACAAACGCTTCCTTCACTTCTTAATTTGCCTCATGACCCTGCAGTTTAAAACCAATTTAAAGTGGGAGGAGGCTTCAGAGGAGCAGTGAACTGATCTGCTCCGATGATGCATATGTGTCTTACAGTAGCAGAACCGAATCCCCAAGTTTGTGGCTCCATGTAAAATGACCAAGAACATAGATTTACTGAAGTACGGACTGTAAACCCGATGGCTCATAAATCACTTGTAGTGTGTGTATAGCGTGCTGTTACTTGCACTCACTTATCATCAACGTATCATGAATAAGTCATAGTGACAGAGATGAAAATCAGAGCGCTATTAGATGACAATAAAATATTACTTACAACTATTGTGCTGGAGAAGAGCTGCAAAACCCCATAAGTGGAACCTGCAGTATAAAATGACAGGAGAGAGTTGTTTGCCAGCTGGTTCACAGTCTACCTATTGATTTTTAATGATTTCCATTATTCTGACTGATTAGATGTGATGTGGAAGGGTTGAACTCCAAGACTGAAACGGAAAAAAACTTTACATTGAAGTCAGTTTGAAAAAAGTACTCTGGAGACATGCCACAGAAAAGGAATGAAATGTGGGTCAGTGATTTTCTGATTGAGAAGCAAATGCGTTTCTTAAGGATCTGGTGAAAGCAGACATTTAGGTATGAAAGAGGAAGATGCAGAAGATTTACAGAAAAAAAATGGAAACGCTTCGGTGACCCCAAACAGGTGCAGCCAAAAAAAGTCTCTCTTATAGTAAAGAGAGAGACCTTAAATTCTGATATTTTTGGAAAAGAAAAGCCGTAATGTTTAGAGTTTATTGTATTGTACTGAATGCGATAGATTTTCATTTCCATAAATATCATTTTGTAATGTTTTGGCTTTGGGAATTACCAAAACTTATTTTAATATATTGAAACTGTGACATTTTCAGTTTCACTTTGACTTGGTAAAGTTTCTCTGAGATTCTGAAAACAAAAGCACACAATAAACAAGACTATGGTCAGTGTAGATCAAGTGTAAGTGTTGGCCACTTGAACGGGCAGTTACACATTCTTTAGTGTTTGCCTTGTTCACACACACACACATGCACACACGCACACGCACCCCATTCTAGTTTCGATCTAATTTTTGTCATAATGTTCCTTAGAGGCACATTTTTATCTTCATCTCCAAATCCTTAAGTGACATGACTTTTATACTATTGCAAAGGTAATGCAGGCCAAATTCCTAAAAACTGACCATACAGGAAAGGAATCACAAATTGAATTATGGTTTTTGCATGAAATGATCCTATAAATTAAGTTCTGGAAGGACTGACAAAAGAAATTGAGACCTTGTGATGATAATATATTTCAACCTTTTCAAAGAAGTACAAAAAACATTACTTCCACTGGTGATCCCAAATGAAGGTATGTTTAACTCAAGAAACAGCTTCTTCATCTTCTTTTGGCTGCTCCTGTTTAGGGATCGCCACAACTGATCATCAGTTTCCATTTCTTCCTGTCCTCTGCATCTTCTTCTTTAAAACCGATCACCTGCATGTCCTCTCTCACCACATCCATAAACCTTCTCTTTAGTCTTCTTTTCCTGTCAGCTCCATCTTCAACATCCTACTTCCAATATTATCCTCATCTCTCCTCTGGACATGTCCAAACTTTGTCCCCAAATTCTCTAACCTGCACTGTCCCTCAAATATACTAATTTCTAATCTTGTCCATCCTCATCGCACCTAACGAAATCTCAGCATCTTTAACTCTGTCACCTCCAGCTCCTCCTCCTGTCTTTTCATCAGTGCTACTATCTCCAATCCGTATAGCATAGCTGGTCTCACTACCGTCCAGTAAATCTTCCCTTTTGCTCTCATTGATACCCATCTGTCACAAATTAACACAAGAGCAGCCTACTGATTGAAAACAAGGTAACTCTATGCATTAAAGGGTCATCAACAAACTTTTGTAGGAAATGTTAGAAACTGGACACAGTAAGATACTCTATAGTGTTGTTTCCTTACATTTCCCCCTAAAGTGCTCCTAAAAGGACTTCCCTCAGCAACAACATGATCATTGTAGAACATTCACACTAGGCTAAATCTGTCATGATGTGAGGGATGAGGCAGGACTTTAATGAAGAGTCAGGACTTCGGACAGGGGTTTTATTACACAAATGCACGATGCACAACGATAAAGCATAAAGCGAAAACATAAACTAGAGGCTGACACACACCACAATGATGCTCACAACATAATCGAAAGGTCTGCCCTGACACACAGACTCTAACGAGGCATACCTGACACCAGGACTCAGTCCCAGCCACTGCCAGCTATACAGAACTTCAGTTTCTAGGCGATTTTTTCTTGAAATGATTTTAGGTATTTTGGTGTTCTCAGAGAGAATTTATTATTACAGATTAATTTATCTTCATTAAATCTGAATGCCTTCAGTACAATATTGTGATCATTAACAATTTAACAGGTCAAGGCGTTGGTAGAGACATTAGTATTGCCAGGTGTAGGGCATTAGGGGTGTATCCAAAAGCCTTTAGTACCCTGCTGAGCATCTGAACCATCAGTCCTTAATATAGGAATGAAGTCTGCTACCTACCACTAATATTTCCTATTTCATAAACTAATTTAGTAATTCGTTAATAAGTTCAATCAAGTATGTTAATAAAGGAAAAATGGTAAACTCTACATAGCAATGAATCCCTGAGTTGGGGGTTAAAAATCAATATAAAATATGTCTGTTATGATATTATAATACAAGACACATTGGAACTTTTAATTGATTGAAGGTCCGAGGCAGACTTACCCACTACCCCAGCTACTGTAGGGCTGGCTCCTAATGCCTTCACATGATGACTGAGCAGAGGGATGATCATACTGACCCCAAACAGGTCCTGTGCAAAAGTAACACTAGTGAGTGATAATTCAGTATCAGACCGGGCATCAAACGTGAAGGTACCGTAAATGGATTTTCTTAATATTGTCTTATTGTTACATTTTAAGAATGAAACAAATATGATAACCTTTGTGCTTCACACAATGTTGGCTTATCAGAGTGACAAAGATATACAAATCAGCCTTAATAAACAATAAATGAACAGTTCTATGATCATATTAAGATGTGAAGGACAGAAACATGACATACTCCTTTCTTAATTGTGACAGTGATCAGAAAATGCCCCTAAGTAATATTTGCTCTATGAATACTGATATGCAGCTAAAATGTTATGCAGAGCACAGCCACATGAACTGCAGACTTATTATTCATTTATTAAGCTTCAGATTTAGACTCAGTGACTGCTGTAACTTATTCAAAGACTGCAATTAAAAGTCACATGCAGAGCATGCAGTAACGACAGTGAAGCACTAAAGAGGTTAACTGGTTCCTACATGCAGAAACACATCTAACTGGGGATCTGGTGAGAAACAATGACGCTTCAGAGCCTGTATAGCAGGATTTTCTTACCAACTGGCCCAGGGTTGGGGCAGCCAACAAGATTGAAGTCACACCACACCTCTAGCAGTTTAATAGAAAGTGCCGTGACACTAAGAGTTTAATTCTGGGTTAAGGCACTCCTGCCTTAGACTGGGAAAAACACAATGGAGAGAGAGAGAGATACAGGTAGAGAGAGAGAGAGAGAGAGAGAGAGAGATACAGGTAGAGAGAGAGAGAGAGAGAGAGAGATACAGGTAGAGAGAGAGAGAGAGAGAGAGAGAGAGAGAGAGAGAGAGAGAGAGAGATACAGGTAGAGAGAGAGAGAGATCAGTAGAGGTAGGGAGAGAGAGATACAGGTAGGAGAGAGAGATACAGGTAGGGAGAGAGAGAGAGAGATACAGGTAGGGAGAGAGAGAGAGAGAGAGATACAGATAGAGAGAGAGAGACAGAGGGAATGCACAGATAGAGAGAGAGAGAGAGGGGGCCAAGGAGAGAGAGAGAGAGAGATGCAGATAGAGAGAGAGAGAGACAGAGAGATGCAGATAGAGAGAGAGAGAGACAGAGAGAAGAGAGAGACAGAGAGAGAGAGAGGGCAGAGAGAGACAGAGAGAGAGAGAGAGAGAGAGAGAGACAGAGAGAGAGAGAGAGGGCAGAGAGAGAGAGAGAGAGAGACAGAGAGAGAGACAGAGAGAAGACAGAGAGAGAGAGAGAGAGAGGGCAGAGAGGGCAGAGAGACAGAGAGAGGGCAGAAGAGAGGGGGCAAGAGAGAGGGCAGAGAGAGAGAGAGAGACAGAGAGAGAGAGAGAAGAGCGACAGATACAGGTAGATAATAATAAAGGAAAGTTGTTCTTTTGTCTTAGGAGAAATAAAAAGGTATATAGACAAGTAAAGAGATAAGATTCAATTCAAGCCCATGTAGATGAAGGAGAAAGTCGTACTTTTGACTTAAGTCACGAGGACCCAGGCAGATCAGTCATGGTGTGAGAGGTGATGTGAAAGACCGAGAGGGAAACTGCTGATGAAGATGAAGATGAAGCTAAAGCTTCTTTCAGGAAGGTAATCACTGACACGAGCTTCTCTGAATGAGAGACAGTGGCTCCTGACCCCAGACCGACACTGACTGTGGTCCGGGTTCTGCACCCTCCGGGTCTCCTTCACAGAGCCAAAACCAAGAGCAGCTCCCAGCAACAGCAGCGAAAGAAAACCAAGCTACTCACCATGAACCCAACTACGTATATACATAAGATAATCCTGGTGGATCTCCTTGATCTGTGATAAATGCTACATGTCGAGCTGCTCATTCTCCCCCCTGCTCAGCGCGGAAGCGTCGGCGGACTGCGCTCTCTTACCAAACACGGCCGGCGTCACCGGCGGGACCGGACCACTCTCACACTGAAGGGGCGGCCGTGGACGTTTGAACCTGTTAGTCCCTAACTGCACTATCATCTGACAGCACACTTAGGTTTCCGTTCATTTGGAGAAAGTGGCTATTGGAAAAGATGTAAAAGTCTCTAGCGTGTGCTTCCTGCCGCTCAGCTCTCATGTCGGTCCCCCTCCTCCCCGGGTGGTACGGTCAAGATCTGCGTCACCGTTTCACACGCGCTGCGTTTAAAGACCTTCGGCCTGTTCTCCCGGGCCAGAGCGTCTGAGGGTCTTTATTTATAGCATTTCTGTAGTAAATAAACCCTTCCCTCCTGCACATGTGTACGCAGATAAACCCAAGAGAGCAATTTAAAACAATGACATTTGCATAAAAAAAAATAAAAAAAATAAAAAAATAAATGGAATTAAAGGAAGAAAGACGGACCAGTAGATATGTCTGACATGTAAGCAGAAGATGATCTACCAAAGATGGTCAGGTACACAGAAAAAATGTGTTAAATAAATATAAATGTTATATAAATGTTTATATATTTATATATACATATTTCCTAACTTTCTATTCTGTCTATTTTTCTATCTGTCTATCTAACCATCTTTTTGTACAATGAATCAGTTGACAATTTTTTTTTCAATCGCACTTCCTTGAGTGAAAAGGAAGAGAGAGAGAGAGGCAGTAGGAGAGAGGATGGACAGAATTAGTATGTTCTCCATTCTGACCAACCAAGGAATCCACTGCAGTGGTTCCTCCAGCAGACCACAGCTTATTGAATAACACTGACCACAACAGACAGTTAAAAAAACCCAGTGCCCTGCTGCTCACACTGAAACACATGGACTTCTGAAGAACAAAGAGTCTGTATCAACCTCACTGGAGAGCCGTCATGCGTAATTTTCCCGACATCACAAAATAACGTTTTGTGCTGCCATTCCCCTGCACTCTCATTTCTACCTTGAATGTACCTTCAACAGAGGAAGTGTCAGAGAAATGAGGATCCTGATAAACTGCGACCTGTTCTTTTGACCCCTTTCTGGATCAAACTAGTGTCTCACTTGGGTGTGGATTCAGATTTGCCTGACCTAAAATCTCAAATTCCCATGTGAAAGTAAACCCCTAGCCTTTATCTTAACCCTGGATTATAAATTTCATAGTTTGCCCTAAATGAAGAAATGTAATAAATAAATAAATAAATTCCAATGTACCCTACAGTACAATGGAATATATATACACACTGGGGCGGCGATGGCCTAGTGGTCAGGGAGTTGACCACAGAATCTGAAGATTCTATCAGTGGGTACAATTACATCTGTGCTGCTCACAGGTGCTTTCATGGCACCTGCTGCAGTGTGTGTTTGTGCACATTACATTCAAATCTGAATCCTGTTTACGTTGTGGTGCTGTGACACTCCACAATGACAAAATAACCACTTTCACTTTCAGTACTATAGGGTCCAAGCATGTTCACAATGGTCTCCAATACAGTTCATGGTCAGAGTTACAGCAATGAGAGTTTTACTGTTTGTTTTAGATTTTGGGTGCTTCCTTTGCGTATGTGTTTACCATGAGCCTGTCTACACCCATCCCTAAAGTTCAGATAATGAAAGGAAGGTATAGGAAAAATGTGTATGAGGACTTTAACTGAACTCACAGCATAGTGCTAATTGTTTGCTGGGCTGTCTGCTCTCTGCTAAATATCCCACTAAGCAGATAATGACCTTTCATTTTAGAAGACATATTTTAGAGTGCTTATTATTTCAGCTTTTAAATCTGATGGCTCACTGCCATCACTAAAAGAGACTTTTAAACTGTAGGGAAACTAAAGTTTTTCTGAGTGTTCCTATCTACCTGATGCCTCTCAGAACAGCATTCAACTATTCCATAATCCATAATGGTAGCAAAGAACATTTAACTCTGTAAATTTCATCAAGTTTTTTCGCAGATAGAAGTGTGTGGCTGGACCAGAGAGGATGTTAGCAGTGCCAGTCTTGTATTTATTCTCCTCCTCATGCCAAGTATCTAGTCCTAGGGGGTGGCCTCCAGTTGTCAGTAGATATTTTGGTCCATGCCAGTTCCCTGCCCCCAATACCTTTCCCATTCCCAGGCCACACCTCTAAGAGCCAGCAGGCACCTTCAATCAGCGGTCCAAAATAGCATAAGGGGATGGTTCCTCACCAGAGTGTGCTCTGAAGCCCTTTCCCTTCTCTCCTATTCCTAGCCCATATTCATTTTTACATAAACACTTTGGGAAGAAGATCGGACAAAGATCTCCACACGTGGAAAAGACTGTAAGAACACCAGCACATCCTGATACTGGAGAGCAAATTGATCTGATCTGAAAGAACCTAGCCAATGTTACAGTTTGTATATTCTGCAGAAGGCCAGCTGGCACCAGTGACTAGTTGCAGAAGAGGGAAAAAAAGTGCTTTCCAAAGCCAGAGTTGAGTGTAGCATTGTTTTTCGCTGGGATCTTTGGTGCCTTGGCAGCGGCCTTTATCTTCCTGTCCTTCGGTACAGATTACTGGCTCTTGGATTCTGAGACTTGCAAAAAAGATACTGAGGTGGGTGGGCTGTTTAATCACCGTTTATTAAAATATCAGATCAGATTAATCATATTGAACATGATTAAGTCTATATTTAAATATTGTTACGCTATTAAAGTGAACTTCTCATCAGGATATTATAATAGATTCATACTTGTTGAACAGTCTGTATGGATTTTACAAGAAGAGTGTAAATCTAAAGCATTTCAATCAGACACATTAGTAGCTTTATACAATATATTTGTATGTACTTAACGGAGTGGATTATGTCGGTATTGAGACCTTGTGTACCAGACGTCATTATTTACAGTTTCAGTGAGGCTCATAGGGGAGAATGTCACATGCTGTGGCCTGATACCACAGTTAATGGTGAGCAATGAAACTGGAATCATAGCGGTAAGTCTGTACTATCATGCCAAATCTATTCGTGGCAGTCACACTCAGAAGTAGTTTCCAAGGGTCTAACATTAACCTCTGTAATTGCGGTAGCGGAAATGACAAGCTGCACCCCTATTCTGTTGGGGTAGAGAGAAAAGACACTGTAAATGCAGCACTTAACACTATGATGATAGCAATATGTTCAATGATGCTTCTTTTCTGAAATGAGGCTTTAAAATTGATAATATGGTTATGTGCGGCTTCTGATAATGAAGAATAAATAGTTTTGTATGAGGTTGTCTTTTATTTTGACAAGTGCCACCTACCTAAGGGCAGCGGTGGCCTAGTGGTTAGGGAGTTGCCCCGGATCGGAAGATTGTGGGTTCAATTCCTTCACCAGCAGGTTGCCCTGAGGTACCCTTGAGCAAAATTGCCTCCCACGTCCTGCTCCCCCGGCACTTTCAATAGCTGCCCCTGCTGCGTGTGTATGGGTGAAACATGCAGAGGTTTAATTTTGTTGTGTTGTGCTGTGCTGCGTTTCACAATGACAAGGGTAGTCACTTTCACTAAACATTGTTAAAGACCAAGTCCACTGCTTCATGAGATGTTATTCAGTATTTCAAGAACAAAAAGAACATATCAAAGAGTTCTGTTATCCAGACAATCCAATTGAGCTTGAGTGGGATTTACTGGCCAATCAAATTTGATCCCACCTGGTCACTTACATAACTTCACAGATTTTGAAGAATCCATTCTTCAACAAGACAGAGCTGTTTTTTGTGGCACGGGGGACCTACGCACTATGGTTTAATATCATGGCTGATTGATGTACGTATTATACTTCCATCAACAGGCCCCATATTTAGCTATAATGCAGATGCCTATGATCTCTTCCACAGCATGCTGACTTAATGGCTACAGATGCTGAAAAGAATTTCACCTATTACCATGAGGGCTTTTTTTGGCGCTGCTCTTTTGAGGACACAGAGGAAGAGGACAGCATATTGAAGTTCTGGTTCAGTAAGAACACCCTTCTTTGTTGAATGTAAAAAACATATTTACTGCTTTATATTCATAAAGTCTTTTGTGAGTAAATGTTAGAGGGTGGGTGGAGACAAGCTGAAATATCAGTCAGCAATCCAGCTATGGGATGGGGCAGGCCCGTCACTCTTTCTCTTTCTCTAAGATAGTGATTTCTGGGGTAGAGTATATCATTTGCAGGCATCAGGATGCTCAAGATTCATAGAACTTCCAGGAGAGGGGGGATGTCTTTTTTTACTGTTTAATATCACTCCAACTGCTATATAAAAAGATGAAATATATATTAATAAGATCACATTTATGAAGATAAAATAAAATAGGTTTTTATAAGATAATACATGGAAAATAAAATGTATGCTAATATGTATGTTGCAAGGTTCAGATAAGTTGTATAAAAGTGTGGCACCAACGCAGTACAGTATTGATCTAATCTAATCTAATATATAAACCTACATTTTCTTTTTGGTCTCCACAGCAAATCAGCCATACAGCAAGGTCTGCATCCATGCCTACTTGTTCCCTTTCCCTGTGTCTCAACTGACCCACAATGCAACCACTTATGATTCTGCTCTATCAGTGAAGCTTCCTATGCACAGTTTTGCATGATAATCAGTGCACGTCATCCTGGCTGTTCTATGGATGCACACTATAGTTTGGTACTTCAGGTAGTACAGATAGTAATTTGATTGTGTTGTGTAGTCTACAGAGGCTTCTGGAGTATCTTCCTTACTACTAGGTGTGACTGCAGTCATGCTGGGTGGCTTTGTCATCATATGTGCTGCTCCATTTGCCAGTCACTGCCTCTACAAGGCGGGCGGTGGACTCTTCCTGGTAGCTGGTAAGCTGAAGCACTTCAGTATTACCTTTTATTTATATACCTGTGTTTCAGCATTGTTTAAAACATTCCCTCAATTTTCTTTTTGAAACAGGAGCAGGTTTTTTGAATGGAAACACAATTGTGCAGTTAGGCTACTCTCAAATAAAATGTTCATAATCCCTTTGAAAAACAATAATTGCTTAGCCATAGAGTAAGACCACATGTTTATCTGTATTTTTAGAATGTCTGAAAAAGCATTTTTGAAAGGTCTACATTTAATTTGACTCAACCCCTTCCCCTACCAGGGTTCGCTTTACTTCGTTTGAACTCCCCCCATTGCATAACAGCTATTCAAACTCGACAAGGTCATGAAAAAAGTATGAAAAAGGAGGGTCCATGCATATAGTCACAGAAAGAAAAGGCAGTTGGAGAAAATATGTGAAAAAGACATTTGTATTGAGGTCATGGCAAGACATTTTTGAAAAGAAATTTCTAAATCTAAAATCTAATTTTTTTGTCACAGATAAAGAGAACTAAATAGTACAGATAATTTCATAATTTTATTGAAAGTTTATTAAGACTTTAAACTTATCTTTGTTATACGTATAGAATGCAGCCTAGAATAATTAGTTTAGTGCCAAGAGGAATAATAAGGGTCAAGAAAATTAGTCTTATCTTTATTCGTATGACTTCTGAATCCTGGTATGATCGTGTTATGTGTCAGATTTATTTTAATATTTAAAGGTTCAAATACTTTTCAGCGTCACTGTATGTCTGTACGTTAGTCTAACTTTTGGTTTGATTTTTCAATCATATGTTAAAGACAGCATATATCACATACCAGTGATATTCTTTTATTCCTTTTTTGCAGCCATTTTTTCTTTTTACCACTCCTTTTGTGTCATTCAACCTTTTCATCATCTTGCTATTCTTCCATCCCTATAGGTTTCTTCTACCTTGCTGCCACTGTGATGTTTGTGATCTGGCTGGAGGTGATGGATGTAGTGAATGAATATATATTTTACAAAAAGGCTCATCTGTGTTCAGGCTTTGAGCTGAACATCATCTATGGCCTCTCGTTCATGTTTGCCCCAGTGGGTGTGTTCTTCTCTCTGCTAGCAGGTCTGCTCTTCTTCCTGATTGGTCGGTCTGTGCAGATGCATTAACACAAGCATTTAAGGCATAATGGGTGACTGTATGTCCATTGTTATGACTACATGACACTATGTCAGGAAAAGAACCCACTGATGTTAGAGGTCTGAGTGAGAATACTTAAGTTTTATTTAGTGGAGGTAAAGTGAAGAAAAAAGGTAAGAGTTGATCATGCAACTATTAAAGTGGCTCAGACCTGACAAAGTACTGTTATTACTTTGTGAAATTATGTGACTGGATACAGAATGGTTTGGGATCACAAAGTGTGTGCTTGTGTGAGTGAGTGTGCATGTGTGTGCATAAATGTTAGTGCCCTTACATACAGTATATGTATGAATTTATGACATAGTTGTTATTTTAACAGTGTGATTCATTATAAGGTCTAAATGAGCAAACAAGAAATCCCATTCATGTACATTTGCTTATATGTAAACTATAGATTAATCTGGTAGTAAAAACAAACTTTGTTAATGAAAGTATTATTGGAGAGTTGTGATAGATCTTTGGAGTGTCCTGCGTTCCTCTTGTTATTATAATGGTTATTTTGTAAACTTTGGATAGTTATGATGCTATGAAACGTTCTTCCATTTTCATGTACATCAAAGCACACTTTCACGTATCTAAATGAGTTAAAGCTTTTCTCATGCACATGTGTAAGATAGCTTTGCTTTGTAAATACTATTTAATCTTGTTTTTAAAAGGTGCTACTTAAAAATGAATTAATAAACACTCAAGTTCAAATAATTCCCATATTTCTGCTATTGCTTTGACAGAACACAGAGTTACATTGTCAGTGAAGAATCATAAACCTTGCCATAAACTCTAATTCTGTGGCTGTGGTCTAGTGGTAGGGTCCTTGCCTATGGACCTCTGGATCAAGAGGTCCCCGGTTCGAATCCCACCTCTAGCACTACCACCTGGTCTGAGCAGACCATAACCTGAATTGCTCAGGGGACTGTCCTGTAATCAGGACATGAAGTCGCTCTGAATGGGCGTCTGCTAAATGCCGTAAATGAAAATGTAATTCTGAGAAAAGAGCTCAGAGGAGAGTCCACAGATCAAAAAGCCTACAGGTGTGTAGGCGGTCAAAACAGATACTGAAAGAGCTTTGCTGTGAAATAATGACACCTTTTAGCAACACAATTGCAAAGTTCAGTAAGTAGGTTAAAAACATGTTAAATGTAGTTACTCTATTTCAAAAAGAAACAACAACAATGCAGAACTCTATTATGACTGCAGTAGTGCAAAACACTTGGTAAAGCCATGTCCATCCAGTCTGAGCCAGGGCTCAAAGGTTTAAGGCTTACTAGAAATTCTCTGATCCAGGGTTGGAAAAGGAGTAGTAGTTAATAAATCACATAAAATGTAGTCCTTTGAAATGACAAACACCCCAAATATACTCTTTATGTTTATGTTATATCAGGATCCTATCTAAAATTTGTAAATGTGTTGTATTTTTTTTAACCACAAAAGTTCACTTTCTGCTCGGAATAATGTTCAAAGCATAAAATGCAATAATTTTAAATAAGTGCCTACTGTTTATTCATAATTTAGTTTAAAACATAAAATTTGTGTTGTTTTGTTGCTCTCCTAGCTTTTTCCTTTATTTTCCTTTTCTGTGATTTTCTGTCTTGATGTGTCAGGATCATGAAAAAAGAAACTCACTGCTTTCTAGAAAAAAATTACATATAAAAAAAACCACCCCATATAAATTATAAAATTTTGTAACAAAATAAAAATATAGGAATAATTCATTTCAATTCTATCCAGACAGAAATATTTTAATTCCATGGGACAGTCTGCTCATACATATTCTGAAATAGAAGTCTTTTGAGGCTGATTCCACACATTACTAAGAAAGTTAATAATGAATTTCATGATTCTGATATGAAGTGTTTGCTACTATGACAGTACAGACCAATACAGCACTCCAGCTAGCTCCAAATGAGTACATCACACAGTTATTAGTGCAGAAACATTTCAACAACAAGATTAATAAAAAGCTGCTATAAGATATGCTACTAGTGCTAGTATTATAGCTTTGGAGCTTATACCGTTAACTGACAAACTCTTTTCCAAATTATAATTCCTTAAATATCCATAAATAAAGTTACTTAGAATCAGAACCAGCCAAACGAATCAGAAAATCCGAAAAAAAAGTTTGAGAGTTTAAAATTAAGACCAAAAAAAACGAATTATTTGTTTTGAGCGAGCCACATTGCACCAATAATTCTAAAATATGTACAGAAAACATCCCAAGTTTTATCCCATTCATTTGGATTATGGTGAAAGTCTTGGATCCTCTCTTGGACAGTTAAAAATACCTAATAGCTACTTTTTGAAGTCAGACATAGAACAAATAAAAATACTCAATGTTGTGTTATTTCACCTAAATTTTAGGTTATAACGGCTGTAAGACTAAATTTTTTCCCATTATGTGCTCAGGTGTTTCTCCCATAAATAGTAGCATTGGAAGGGTATGAGAACCGCCCTGTAACAGAATCTTTTCCTGGGAGACATTTGCACATTTATATTTCAAAAATGTTAGTCAGCCAATCGGTCAGTCAGTCAGTGACTCAGTGTAAGATCCAGTTTCTTACAGTATGCACTAGAGTGATAAGTTTCACTTTCATATATACTTAGTAGGCCTACCATCCATTTCCCAAGACATACATTTTTTGTTTTCTTTCTATTGACTGTTGTGTGTGTTTTATATGATTTTATATGTATATGCACACTACATACACACTACACACACACACACACACAATATATATATATATATATATATATACTATATATATATATATATATATATATATATATATATATATATATATATATATATATGACAGTGGCAGGTGATTGAATTCAATACATGCAGCTTCGGGAAATATGACTCAACCACATGCTGACAGATGACAGCTGTTCTGTTAGTAAGTATACTGTGTTTATGGTGTACATATAAAACAAATTAAAAGGAAAATAAGCAAATCTGGTGGTTGGTATGCAAATGGTACATTAGTGTATTTGTTAATATTGTTCCTGTTTGTGTTTGTGTTTATGTGGCATATTTATTCCTAGCTCAGTACTGATGTGTTCTTGTTTGTGTTGCATGTCATTTTTGGTCACTGTGTATTGCTATGTAAAGATCTAGAGGAAAGCATACCACCCACCTAAACAGGGAACCAAGGAAAGAGAGCTCACTCAGACCTCTGAACTATGTGTAAACACAGATGCAAGCTGCTAAAGGGCTCCTGTTTCTGAATGGCAGTTAATCACAGCAGACATCTTACACTACATTGTAATAGCCACCAGAGGGCAGTGTTGCATTGGATAATAATTAGCTTTTTATAAAAATGTAAAGCATGTACAGATCTGTTTCTGGAACTAAGCATCAGACAGTTTGCTGTTTTCTTTTTCCAGCAAGGCTGCCACATATACACTGTGTCCAGACACATACTGTACAGATTTTTGCTTGTACATATACTACTGTGCAAAAGTCTTAAGCTCCCAATTCTTTATATTTTGAATAGGGAATCATCTTGTTGGTTCAAAAATATTACTTCACCCCTGTCAAGCTGTTTTATCTTTGGTATATTAGATTAGATTAAATTAAAGAAATGGACACATTTTAATGCAACAGACAAAAAATGGACTAAATAAAGGAATTCAACCTCACCAGGATATTGATAACAAGCCTGATCATTTGTCATTGTCTGTACCGGTTTCTTTACTGCTCCATGCCTGAAGTTAGAGGACTGTTCTGCTTGCCTGATTCATGGACAGGTCACCGTGTGGCTTAAAAAACAAAAATAATCCTCTGAAAGTGGGCAGGTACAAGCACTGTTGTGACAATGAGAACCAAAAAGCCAGGAGAAGTATTCCTCAACACATTTAAAAAAGTCTGGCTTTTGGGAAGAAAAGAATAGGAGATGGCTCAAAACTTTTGCACAGCACTGTATGAGTACCTTACGGCCTTATTATTTTATTCTCTTCACACTGTGACAGCATACCAACCAACTTTACCTGGGTATAATCACCAAAAATGATGAGCGGTGTAATGTAAATCAGGTTACGTTGTGTTTTCCTGCACATTCTCCATTCTTCCCATCACAAGCTTCCACTATGGTCAGCACAAAGCTATTCTCACTTCCTAGAATGCTGTGAAATATGAATGAAGAGATAGATGCTAGAATATGTACAATACGTGGAAGCGCAGTGTTGATCATTGTGATGTGTATGTGATCAGGAGGTGTGAATTTCCTTTCAGTCTATTGGAACAACACAATCATTCTTGGCAGATGGCTTATGGATAGCTTATCAAAAGTTGTGGCAAGTAATCTAACTAGTGCCACCCCTACATTTGCTTCCATCATTGCTTACAGATGGTCTGTGGGAATCTGTTGATGGAAATTTCTGCCTTGGAAAGGTTGCATATTAATTGAGAGGAAAAAAATATGCTCACCAAGATATATATCAAATGTGTGTGTGTGTGTGTGTGTGTGTGTGTGTGTGTGTGTGTGTGTGTGTGCGTGTGTGAGAGAGAGAGAGAGAGAGAGAGAGAGAGAGAGAGAGAGAGAGAGAGAGAGAGAGAGAGAGAGAGAGAGAGAGAGCAAGCTTCTCTCATGTTTCTCCTGCTGTTAAGTGTATGGTGCTGCTCTGTATGTGTGTGCTGTTGCAGGTGCTGGTCTTGGTGAAAATGTCATTAGTTCCTGAGTCCCAGGTGATTGTTGCACAGTTCCACATGATTAAGCCAGATAATTGTGTGTTGATAGCAGGAGTGTTCACAGGGCCTGGTGGAATACATTTCTTCCATGGTGAACTTCCCATAGATGGCATGAGGGCAGAGCTGGAGGGCTAAAGGCTCAGATTAAGGTGAAGGCAGAGGTGAAAGCTAAAGATACTGATTAGAGCAGAGGTGGAGCTGAGAGATCAGGACCTCCCTGTTCAGCATAGAGCAACCCAGAGTCTAGACATGATCTCAACACACTGGAGCTGCAATTCAATACAGCAATACTTGGTAAATTAGATGTCACAATCCATGGTAAACATATGTGCCCTTTACATTGTGAGAATATTCCATGATGAATGAACCAATAGATATGATCCAAAATGACTTTGAAACTCATGACGTGAATAAACATGCATATAATAAACGTACCATCTTGAAGATAAATCAGTGACAACATTTGTAAAACAAATAATTGAATGTTTATGAACAATAGGACACGTATGATAATACGACTGATCTGAAATACAGAACAAATGCATATCTCTGGTTAAAAAGAATTAAAAAGAGAAGAAAAGTGACAAACACTAGAGGGTGCCAATCCACCAGAGGAATATATTTGGCCTTTTCTTTGTAACAACTGAAATTTCTGAATTTCTAAGCTGACTGATTTAAAGTTATATTAGCAGAGACAGTGTTAGACTGAAACATCTGTTCAGAAACATCTTGACCCAAAGAGCTTCCAGAGGAAAAGCCCCGTTACATCAAAAAGGCACTTGTGATTTTGTCTTGTTTTGAAGAAATGACCTTGGTGTGGAACAAAACACAAACTAAACCCAACTGCACTCAAGCTCAGATGGTGGAAAGCCGAATAAACATCCCATTTAAAGCATTTAAATAAATCCACTAAAAGAAAATCATCAAACACTGGAAAAACAAGTTGTTAGAACTGTAGTAGTAGTTCTAACAACCCTTAACTTGGCTTTTTTTTAAAATCAGATCACAGACCAAATTTACATCACTGACCACAGGCTTTCAATAGATACATTTCATTTTTCTAAATGAAATTGCATTCAGTTATACACATGCTAGAATGAACTGAAGTTACTTTAACTGAAGTTAAAGTAAAACATTAAGTTTTGTAAACTCAAACTGTTGTATCTTTTCTGCATTATAGCAACACAAAAACCGCCAAAAGTAAATGAACTGAAACTTGTAAAACATGATGTTTATGCGAGGTTTTATTTCTAGTGTCAGGTTATGTCTATGAAATTATGAGCAGTTCTATGAGCTTTGGCTCTAGCTTATGATTCTGAGCATGAAAGGAAAAATGTGTTTAATAATTGGGTGCTAGGATTCAGAAGAAATTAAGGCAGTGTTTAAAAAGTTTGGCCACGGCTGCACCAAATGTTTATTCATAATGGTTACATTTTTAAGGTGCTTTACTTGGCTATTGCAGAGGTATTGTTTAGCCTTTGACATTTAAAGGCTAGATTATAGCCAGTGTGTAGTCCTCCGTGTGCCTTACTTTGCAGAAAGCAAGCAGATCAGTGTGGAGTGAGTGAACCATGTAGCTCACTCCTTGAGATCAGGCCAGTGAGTGAATGGCGGTGAAGGAAGTTTCTTTTGCAACTTTTCTAACTAGGCTAATAGGCTACTCGAGGCTGACTGTAGGCCTACAGCCATACATGTCAGCACGGCAAAGAAGTCTGGGAGAAAACTCCTTATTCCTAAGGCCGTGTTTATATAAAAAAAGTACTTGTAAACCCTTTTGACGTTAGATTCAGATTTTGTTAGGCTTGCCTCTCGGAAAGTTGCTATTTGAATTGCATGAACAAAAAGTGGCAAGTCTTATTAAAGACTGGGTTTTGTTTAGAAATGGTTTAACATAATTTCAGAAACGGCTCTGAAATAATGAATAAACAATGGGTTATGTAAATAGGCGCATTAATGCAGAGCACGAGCGTATAATTAAGCCTCATAATTCCAGATGAAGTGAGCTGGTGGAGGTGTGCTCATGGAGAACAAACAGTAGACCCAAAACTGTACGCTTTCTGAACCAGTGCCACTGGATTGAATGCTTACAAGCATGAAGATGTGTTATGTGGCTCGGTGCATCTTAGGATTTGCCATCGAGATTCAAGAAAAAATGATCAGTACTTTAATGTCATTAAACAAAAGGGAGAAGAAGAGAAGGAGAAAGGGGTTATGTGGCCCTCTAACTCTTCAAACAAACCATGATGCCTCATTATTGAACCATTTTTTATTTAATAATCATCCACGGTCTAATAAGATTACAGGGCCTTTTCATATTTTGTTAATGTGACTGTACGCTGCAATTAGAGTGGGATCTCCTCACGGCCTGCTCTTGTTTTTGGATGCAGCAGGAAGAATGCAGGCAATGTCTCACCATGTAGGCCAGTTTCAGCTGTCCGTGTCATCGCATCTGTTCAGTGGCACACAAAGGGTTATTGTGGACTGTTGCTCTGCTGTGCCAGGCTTTTGATTTTAATTGCGGTGGCACTCATCTACTCCTCTTCACTCAAAGGCTCAAATGCCCCGTTTGAAATCTAGCGTGTGAGACGCTGATTTTTTTCTCCCACCCCCCTTTTTCTCCCTTCCACTTAACGCTTGTGATACATTAAAAGGTGTAATCCGACTGAAATGGAAATTGCGCTTCTTGAAAACAAATGATGAGAGGAAGATGGCAGGGCGAGCGTCGTGCTCCATCAGAGAGCCTGCAAGGCGGGCCTCCCTCTTTCACTCCCAGATTGCACAGGGCTTGTTATAGTGGTTAATGGCGAAGCTGCCAGGCAGGTTGATTACAAGGTTACCGTAAACAGTCTTTTTCAGCTGCGCCAAGTAAAATTACAGGTTGTGTTTATACTGTATATGTGAGGCTAGTTTGTCTCTATGGCCATGATCTATAGCGTCAGGTTCTTAGTGCTGGGGCAGTGCCCTGAGCTTTGATTCCTCACAGTCATTCCTACACAAATACAAAAACACAGGTAAACCTTTGAATTTCTGTGGCACCGTAAATCCACCTTAACTTTGTAGATCTTGCACTAATGACCATGGAAAACTAAAGTTTCTCATTCTGTTCAGGACTGCTTTTTCAAAATGTTACATCAAATATAAAACATTACAAGTGTTTCATTAAAATTGTATTGTTGAAAAAATGCAACACTAAAAATCTAACGTTCAAAAAGTCTTACATTAATGAATGAACTGTTTTGCTTTTTTTTACATGATCTAGTCCTGAGATCCCCGAAGCACCTTCGGCACATTCAGCAGAAGGCCTGTGTTTTGTGGGCTGGGTCCTATTTAACACTATTTGGGAGGAGCACAGTGGCCAGCTGTGTTATTAGCTTGATATTCATCTTTTTTAAAAGACCCTGCAAATGTAAAAATTCTAATTATGAATGCAATCAAATGGTGACAAAATCCTAAGCAACAGAATCTTATATAATCATTTACCTCATACATGTATTGAAATAATGCAAATTAGTGCATGAGATACATTGTTATAAGAGAAGAAACGTTTGTTCTTTAGCAGCTGAATGTGTGTACACAGTATGGTGTGGATTGCTTGTAGTGCACTACTGATTGTAAACACACAGTGATTTAATTGCTATTTGGTCAGGGAAGCATAATATTAATATAGATCAAGCCAAAGCAAATTTGGATTGTTGTTATCAAATAATTTTCAGAAATGAAAACAAGAACGTTACATACGAGTTCTATACAAGTTGCAGGTGATGTCTTTTTAATCAACACAGTTATGTCAGGAATAAAGCTTAACTGCATTTAAAGAATCCCAGGTGGCATGTTTTAGCAGTCAAGCCACGCTCATATCACCACTTTATTTGCAGTTGGATACAGAAGTTTGGTAATCTCTGGTCTGACATGCTTTCTTGATTTTTTTACACTTGAAAGTGAAAGTGACAACCCTTGTCATTGCGAGGTCACGGCACAGCACACATGAACCACAACGAAATTGGACCTCTGCATTTAACCCATACACACACGTGCAGCAGTGGGCAGCTATTGAAAGCGCCCGGGGAGCAGTGATGGGGACGGTACCTTGCTCAAGGGTACCTCAGGGCAACCCACATGGGTGGGAATTGAACCCACAATCTTCCGATGCGGGGCAACTCCCTAACCACTAGGCCACCGCTGCCCCAGTACTTATTTTCTCTTTGAAAATAAGTACTTACCCTGCAGACAACAAACTTCTGCAAAATTAAAGTCACATTTACTTTTCAATTGCTGAATTTAACATATTGTGAGGAAGATAAAATATAAAATGTGGCCTGTATATATATATATATGTGTGTGTGTGTGTGTGTGTGTGTGTGTGTGTGTGTGTGCGTGTGTGTGTGTGTGTGTGTGTGTGTGTGTGTGTGTTAAACTAAGCCGATATGGAGAAAATCTGTGCGATTCACAAAAAAACAATTTTGTACTTAAGCAATTTTGCATGCTTTAGATCAGACACAGATACACAACATAGCAGATGACGTTCACGCCTAATAAGTGGACGTGTGAACAATCGACCACACTTTAAGTGTCTGTCTGGAACCAAGGCCGGGGGATCACAGACCATACTTTTCTAAGAAACAGATGCATGCATAAGATCTGTATATTTAGTCATAATAAACTTTATCTTACACATAAAAACATTTTTATAGTTGCACTTGAACTATGCTGCTCTTATTGAAATGTGGGGTCCTCATGTGTAATAATAAGGCTTTTGTATTACAGAAAAATGAGAGGAAATTGTGACTTTCTGAATGTGAATGAGTTGCAATTAAAATGAGTAAAAAAAGGAGGGGTGTTGGTTAAGCCTTATGTTTCCATTGAAATAGGTTTTGAAATTGAAGCAGGTTTTGGGGACTGCCCCTGCAATAGAGAATAAGAAGGCATTTGGGTGTTGGAGTAATTAGTTTAATTTAAAAAGGTTTGCCTCACAGCAGGTAGGGGTGAACAGTAGGGACTGCTGGAGGTCTGAGGGGTTTGATTGACATGTGAAGGGCTGGGGTTTGGATCATGGCTTTGGGTTATACAGGGCAAAAGCAGCCCTCTTATGGGGTAAGAGCCCTGCCTTTGCTTATGGGAAACAACTATATTTCACTGTCTCACATTTGCACATCCCCTTAGTTATGCACAAGGGCTACAAAATACAAAAGTAAAAAGTTTAGAGGCTCAATCTTAAAGTAAAAAAAAATTGAATTCATACATAGACGTATATATGTATATGTATATGTATATATATGTACGTAGTGACAAGCTTACCATCTGTGTTGTACTGAACCTGTTTGTACTTAGCATGATGTAAAATACATGAAATTGAAGTGAACAAATAAATGATTACTGAATTGTAAAATGTTTCCCCCCTCTTCTCACGCTAATACCAGATTTAATTATACAGTATACAGAGTACCTGTTTGCATTTTTAACCAGTTATTAAAATGTAGTAGTAAAAAGTTGAATCCCATACTAGTTTGAGCAACTCCAGGCATCTTTGAGCACTTTGGAGCACTTTTGATATTATTCAGTTGAATAGAATTGTGATGTGGAAATTTCACTTAGGGCACATTAAGCCTAAAGTACCTGTTTAGGATTCACCTGTTCAATTCATATTTTACTTCCCAGCTTACATGTAATTCCTCTTTAGAAATATCAGTTATTTTCCTCGTGAGTTGTAGACCCTCATCTTAGGCTGGGCTATGAGACTGCAAAGCCTCAGCCAAATGGGACAAATGATCTTAATGAAAGTGGAACGTGCGCAGAAAATGAATTCTGTGAGATCGCAGGTCTAGAAGACAACACAAACCCTTACATTGAGCCTTTTGTAGGTCCTTAAATAGATGAATATTTTACATTTGGTGGCAGTTTTTCTCAAAGCAAAATATGTTAGCTGCATTTAAATCACCAGCTTGTTTATACAGGTTATGGTAATTGAATTCATCCACTCGGAGGGTTTGTCAGTATGACAATAACATATTAAAATGTTATGATAATACATATGTTAATGATTATGAGCTTGACAAATGCATGCATTTGCTCTACATGCTAAACATAATGTCATACACATTTATGCTATTGTTACCACTTCAAACATATGATGATGAATAATATTAATTCTGATGTTAGGGAAATAGACTTTTCAAGGCAGCACAAGAATAACATGTATAGTGGAAAGTACCCTAAATTTTACTATTCATTATTTTGTTAAACGCTATTATTAACATGCTTTGCTTTTATATTTGTGAAATTGGAAGGCATTTTGAGCGGCTACATGGAAAAGTACTCTATAAACACATTCACTTATTATAGTTATTGTGATAGGAACATCTGAACTTTTTGTGTGCGTGAACTGTAAAGAAAACAAATAAAATAATTCCCCTTTTGGTGATCTAGATGCAATCTTCAGTTAAAACACCTTTATGTTGATTCTGCAAAATGTGCTCACAAGTCAGAAAAACCTAATCCTCCTTTCATCATAGTAGTGTAGCAACATCTGGTTAACATATGTACTGAAACATTCCATTTTTACCAAGGCCAAGGCCAAAAGTTTGGGTAGGCCAGTCATTTTCTGCAAATTCAGCCCAACCTTTGATTCACTGTGTTTTTCTGCTTTTATTGCATGTGAATCCTGAGTTTGTGATACATGTAACTTTCCATGTATTTGTATACTTTTCTTCAAGATGTGTATGTGGCTGTAATGTTTGTGTGAGTGGACCCCCCCGCCAATACCTTGTTCAAACCTAACAGGCCATTAGTGGGATTGCGGGCCTCCAGCATTTCAAACACCTTAATTAGTTATTCAGCTCCTTATTTGTGTTTGCTTCCCCCTCCGGCGCCTAATTAATGCTTAATGGAAACTGCTGAACTGAGCCTGTGGAGAGCTCATGCATATTGAAATTAGCCTCAACGATTTTTTTAAGGGGTTGCATAGGGGAGAGAGGTAAGAATTGGTAGCAGTGGTATTCATCACTGTTGTAGGGTGGAAGCTTATGTTGTTGCTGTACAGCTATACATACACACATTTAAAAACACTTACACTTTAGAATTTTTACAGCAGTATAATAATCTGCCTGCATTCAAACAAAAAAAAACACATATATGAGATGAATACATGCTAACACGTAAATGTTCTGAGTGTAATTGACTCACATTTGATGTACATCTATGATTTATCATAGCAGGACACAATTCAGGAAACTTACCTGCCCCAGATATGCCAAAAAATAACCAGACTGCTGTTTTATCTTTAGAATATTAGGATTTTTAAGCAATTTTCAGAAAAGTATCTGACAAGGCCCTGAAGGTTTACACATAATTATCACCATGCAAAAACTGAACAGCCTCAAACTCTCATTAGTGCCCGTCACTACTTTAAATAAATGCCCTTATTTGAAACATTTCATACATTTATGCGATGCCATTTGGTCTCTTTTGCCTCCACTAGTTTTACAAAGTTCATGCCGTAACCCTAGGTATTGCATCTCGGTAAATGTAAATATAAACATGTTTATTAATGTTACCTTGCAGTAACGGCCTGTCATATCTATGCACTCGAAAAGTGACTACATGCAGAAAATCATTTAAAAATATACACTAAGAAGGGAAACTTTCCATATTTTATTAACACATTTATAATTCAAATGCCCTTTATTCAAATTCCCAGCATTTCCATTGTTATGATTATTCAAGTTTGTGAAACAACTGCATATTTAACACAACTTCATTTGAATATCATTTATGAAAAAATATGCCCATTCTTTAGAGAGAACAAGCAAACAATGTCTGTTTTCAGACCAGTGGGTAAATCCAGACTGGCGCTGGAGTCACTTACTTTCACATCTCTGTGAAACATTTTTCAGAGGTTATTCAAATGCAGTTTGACTTGTGACAAGGCGGTTAATTCGTGAAACAGAACGGGCCCATCAGTGTGTCCCGCATTAACATAACGAGAACTCTTCCCTTTCCAGCAGCTCAGTTTTCCTGACGTCTGAGCCCCAGCCTGGAAAGTGTGTTAAGAGGAGCCGTGTACTTGTCGGTTGAAGGCTTTCACACTGAAGAGGGCTGCAAAGCCGTCCCACCACGTGAGCCACGGTAAACAAAATCAATTCAGCTCACAGAAGCAATCAGATTCCCTGCAGTGATAGAATATTGTGCAAAGTTGCCAGGGCCAGGTATGTGCCCGAGTGCTGTAAAAAGCTGCAGAAGCTCAAAGTCATTGTGAGGAGAAGGCAAAAAAGTTTAGCTTTCAAATGCATCTTGTAAAGCTAGTAATAAAACAACCCTGGTTGATGAATGGATGTTTTAAACTTTTGGAGGAGGCACAGTTTACTTGGATGTGTAGGTATGTTAGACAGCAGATGGATTTCTTCTCCCAAATGAATATAAAAATATAAAACAACATCAAATGAACAAACCGAGCATTTTTAAAGGCCTTTTAAACTCTTCTGAGGCTTTTTTCCACAAGCTATTAACCTGTTTAATCAGTATTAACATAGACGATAAGAGAGTTTTACTTACTCCTTATTTTCCTCTTCTGCTTTCCTGAAATTCCTCTTCAAGGTCACCCAAATTCTTGTACCTGCACTGCTGTTAGTAATTCAAGATTTTGCTCTTGCTCCTTTTAATATCTCACCAGAGTTCTGTTGTACTGTCCTACTCTGGTTACCTTCACTGCAAACTTTGAATCCACCCGTTACCGTTCATTCTTATACCCTCTGTGTGGTTATGTTTTTAACATATTGCTCGACTTGCAAATAGACTTATTGTGATTTCAAAAGGGATTGACATTTTAAAGCAGTAAATACATTCAAATAAACTGAGTCTTATGAACTTGTTGTGCAATGGTAAAGCTAAGCCATAATTAAAGTATAATATCTGCAGCTGAAATACAGTGGGGTCAATGCATAATATATCACCATGCAGATGTGAAATGATGTTCATGTATTCATTTATTAATTTATACTTTTGGATCTGCTCAGAGTCAGACTGCAGACCTTTAAGCCTGTAGAGCAGTTGGCTTCTTGTTCTTGTTTTTTTTTGGTTTTTTTTTGTTTTTGTGTTTTGTAACTTCACTATAGGAATTTATAATACGTTCGGGCACAGAAACATACACTGACGGATGTGATCATACATACATCTTGTTCTAAAAGACTTCCTTTTGAAACAGTACCACTTTTACTATTGTTTTAAAGGTGAATTTCAGAACTGTGAGTCATGGGTCACAGAAGAGCAGCATGCATTGTTTTAGGCAATGAAATATTAGTGGTGATAAATAAACATTATTTAAGGGCTCCGTCAAGCCCTGTTAGATATCCTCGATGTGGTTCAGTCATTCCGTGTTCCCAGGGCAAGGACTATTTAATTATCACACTAAATGAATAATCAAAAAGTCAATTTCCAAAGAGCCCCCTGCTTGTGTGCATGAAGAAGACAATTGCATTTATAATATCTGCATGCAAAATCACCCCCTCCACCACCACCTTAGAAACCCCCCACCCCATATGCCTCGGAGCAGTGCAAAACAAATGCATATGGATCCCTCCCCCTTCCTTGATTTAAAGTTGTCCTTTGCAGCTAATGAAATGTTGTAGCACTTCTCCTGCCTGCTATGAACAAGGAGACCGATGATACATCATGTACTACACCAGTGTTTAAGCGGTCTTTATTGATCTGATTGTGCAAGGCATGTCAAAAGAGGTTAATTATTCAATAATTGATTGTTTGCAGATCATGTGTGTGTGTGTGTGTGTGTGTGTGTGTGTGTGAGAGAGAGAGAGAGAGAGAGAGAGAGAGAGAGAGAGAGAGAGAGAGAGAGAGAGAGAAATACCAGTGTGTGCTGGATTTGTTCTTCATTACTTTACCTCCATACTTTTGTGGCAATCAACAGGAATGATTAACCCTTGATGTGCAAGCTCTTGCAGAAGACCAAGCTTACCGGTGATCCATGCTGGAGGTTGTGCTGTGTAGATGAACCTGTCTGAGCATATAGGGAGATGAGGGCAGTGCCGCTAGATGGCGATACAGATTGGCAGACTCTAATGAGTGGCCTGGTGAGGTGCTTAAGATGCATAGACTTAGCACCGCTGCTCGGCTCTAAGCTTCTCTGGCATCCACTACGTGTTCTTGTGATATTACATCAGCTACAGCAGTTAACAGGATGAAGTCTGTTGCTGTGAAGTGGGGATTTTTAAAATAATTTTTACACATATACAGGGCATAATTTTCTGTTTTCTGTCACCTGGAGTGGCCTAAACACAAGCCTACAGTGTGGATTGAGAGTTAAAAAGCATTTATAAATGTTAGATCTAGTTTTCACCCCAAATGTTTGCTTTAAATGTATGTTTAGCACAGCGGTGCAATTGTGGAAAGCAAATATGCCCCAGGATCTGAAGGTTGTAGGTTTGAATCCCAAACCAATAGGTTTCCCTGAGGTACCCTTGAGCAAGGTACCGTCTCCAACATTGTTCCCTGGACTCTGGATATGGCTTCCCACTGCTGCACATTGTGTATGGGTTAAAAGCTGAGGTTGCATTTTGTTGTGGTTCACTGCGTGCTGTGTGGTGTGTAACAATGACGAACAGTCACTTTCACTTTCACTTTCACTTCACTCAAAAGATAAGGTCTTTCAAGGTGAAGGATAATCAAAATGGCCTAGCATGTATCAGAAAAACAGCATGTTTCTTGCCTCGCTTTACTCCACCGGTTTGTTGGCAGAGGTCTGTTTCTGCTTCTCAAGGTTTTGCTGTCTTGAACTGCTATTGTGTTGCTCCATAGCAGCCTCCCCAAGATGAGTGTTAAATCAACATTGAGCCAGCATTATTCTAGCATGATCTTGGAGCAGCTCTCAGCAGGGGTGTAGTTGTTCGTTTAGCAGAATGCCCCTGTGACACATGAATTTTAATAGCAGAGTGTCAGCAGTGCAGGATGATGCTAAGTCCCCTCAGTCCCCCCAGAGCCACAAGCAGCAGCAGAGGCAGTACTGGCACCAGCCATGCCACATTCTGAGTCGGTGCCAGAATTCCTTATATGATAGATTTTCTCATGAGTCTTTAATATTATTTGAAGGGGATTCTGAGAAACAGAAAACTCTCACTGGGAAATGTGTGTTGGACACAAGCACCAGGCCAGGATTTTTTTTTTTTTTTGCCTTTTTTCTCATAATTATGAATGAATGAAGCAGATTTGTATAAGATCAAGGATGTTCCTTTCGAAATTCTTTTTATTCTGATTAGAGCCCCCATTTTTTTGACTTTCTCCCCATCTACTTAAAACATAGTGGTCCACTAATAAGGTTCCCCTGCTTCTGCTCGTTAACTTGTCCTAATTAAATCTCAGGTGTTCCGTTGTTCATTAATGAGTCTGCAGTGGCACAGTGAGAAACCCTCACTCCCTGGGCTGTCTCATTCTGCTCTAGGTTAGAGCTTGTTGGAGAGAGAGAGAGAGAGAGAGAGAGAGAGAGAGAAGAGAGAGAGAGAGAGAGAGAGAGAGAGAAGAGAGAGAGAGAGAGAGAGAGAGAGAGAGAGAGAGAGAGAGAGAGAGAGAGGGGTTAGTTATTTTTTGCCAGTTTGGTGTGCATCTGTGCCCCCCTCCACCCTGTCATGCCCTACAGACCCATTCTCACACATTCTGAACTGTTGGCATGGTGACACCTGTCTGTTTGGCTGCAGGAGTGGCGTCTGTTGCAGTGGAAAGATGCGTTTTTCATTTGGATGTGGGCAGATGAATGAAGAGAGATGAAGAAGCTGGATCTAATTCTTTTCTGTGTGCTAAAATACTTTTATATGTATTTTTCACAGTCTTCTTATGCAAAATCATGGAGTAACTCTACTTTTCTCTCTCCTTTCTTAATGTAGACAGTTGACTTTAATGCACTTCAGTGTACACAATACAAGTCAGTTAAGTGTGATTCATAAAGTTTGCTTTTGGTGTCCTTGGCTTATCTGATGAGTCAGCTGCTCTTTTCAGCTCTCTTTCTGTTTTCCCTCCCCACTCACTCTATCCATTCTCCACCATCCTCTCCTTTATCCCCCTTTTTATCATATTTCTTCAGGTTTTCTAAAACAAACACCATTAATGAACTACTGTGCTGACATATGCAGAATGCCCGACAACTAATTTAATACTAGTGCTGCTGATCGAATCTCCCTGTGGCCTGCGTGTCACCCCCTGCATCTCAATGAGTGCACAGAAGCATCTGAGACAGACAGGGTGACGCAAAACACGCCAAGAGCTCCCCATTCCGATAATGATCACAATCAGGCAGATACCTGCAGACTTTGTTTAATGTTGGATTATTGTTTTTGTTGTTGTTGCTGTTGCTGTGGATGGTTATGCTGAGTGCTCTGCTTATCCAGTGTTTTCATAATCAGGTGTGCTGCAAGGCACAGTTAGTTAGAATGCACGGCGGCTGCATGGCATTGGTTGCCATGGGGGCAGGCCAATGTCGCTGATGTGCAGTAAATTGATTTCAGTGGCGATCTGATGGATGAATTGAAAATGAATGTCTTCATAGGTGACCTCTTTGCCAGCGTCGCTGTGATTGCCTCCCCAACGTGCCTCATGTTGATTGACAGGTCGGCTAACGAGTTCTGCCTCTGTGCGAGTTATAATTTACCTGTGCAAGGGACCTCTTCTGCTACCTGCCCAACACACATGCACTCAGCTATGCAGTGAGCTACACCGAAGAGAAAAAGAGAGCAAAGGAGAGGAAGGAGAAAACTACACATCAAAGCCTGCCACAGCATTTTTATTGTATTCCATATAAACAGATATTTGTGCAAACAGAAATACCCAAACCAAAGAATGACTCCTATTTTTACTTTCAAGAATTTAAGCTTGAGTGAATTGCCTGTTTACTTTGTTGTGCTAGTTTTGTTAAAAAACTAAATAAAGACTACCATGCTTAAGTATCACATTTGATATTTTCAGGTGCTAGATGACCTATTATTATTATTATTATTATTATTATAAAGAAAGAACAATCAACTTAATTTTTTCTTCAGTAGGGCAGTGGGGATTGATATTTTAAAATGGCTATACATCAACAAACCTGGACTGTACAGATATTAAATTGTATTTGTTTAGGTTTATAAAGTTACAATGACCATGGCTACCATTTTGAAAATCAGTCCTGTCTGACTGAAATCCATTTAATAATATTTTGATCAAAACTGTTGCCACCCATTAAACAACATTTGCAAATTCCAACAAAAATCTTGAAAATAGTAAATTTTAACGTATATAAATAATTCTTTAGAAATGGATTGCGTTATTCCTGTTCTCAGCAATGTTGATGGGAACAATGATTTACAAGTAGTAGTTAACCTATTAGAAACATTTAGGGGCAGGGGTCATGGTAGATACATTTTTATATGGCCAATTTATATTTAAAGTATTGCCCATATTTACATTTAAGACATTATGATGTCTGGTTCCATTCAGCATCAGTTTATAGCAATTTTCTCTTCTAAGAAACATTTCATGTCAAAGCACTCCGATAGACTAAGTTCACATATAAACATGATCTTTTTTGGACAGAATTAGGAAGCTTTCTCTTGTGTGCTGAGCCAGTCAGGTGCAGTGGAGGAGGCTAAATGTAAGAGTAGGAGTGGAGTTTGATGGAGGTGATAAGGAAAGCAAGGTGACCTACTGTTAAAAGCTGGGGGTCAGAGTGTGGAGGGGTCCAGCTGTTCCCTCTGACAGTACCCCGGCTGGAGGAGCTCTTAACCAGGCCAGGGGGTCCTCAGATTGCACGTCCGTAACCTTGCCCCCCTGTTCCTGCTGAGCACTAATGGAGGAGGGATTCTGAGTGTGCAGCAGACCAGGACATTCTGGAAAGATAGAGGGCACCTCTGAGAGAGCACTAGATAAGCCGGGCTAATGTTAACAACTACCCAGTGTGTGTTTTCAGCCTTCCATTACTCTGTTTAGCTAATGTGTGTATGTTTTCAGCGTCTGTTTAGCCTTTTTGCACTGCTTTCCAAATCCCTTGAGAAGAAAAATACCACCAATCGATTTGTATCAAGCTGGTAATCTTATTGATGTCTTTTTCCTGCTTCCAATTGTTTTTCTTTACAGTAAACGGTATCTTTACGGAATACAGTAAATCAGAAAGAGATTGTGTCTATTCTCTATGGACTAATGGTAAAAACAAAGATTTATTCCATTATGCATTAGTAGGGCTTGTTCTAATATAATCAAAGGGAAAGTGTCTTGGTCATTGGGCTGACTGGATGCAGCCTGAGAGAACTGCAGCTGAAGGTCTGATCATCTGGAAGAACTGCACACATGCACCATAACGGACCAAAGAGACAAACAGTAACAAAGGTACTGCAATTGTCTGTTCTACAACATGTTATCATTATACATGACTAGCTTTTTGCACCTTATTAAAAGTAAACAAATTAGAAATTTAAAAAAACAAAAAAACAAGGCTTGACTTTTCTCCAATGTCTCATCTGAAAACTTGATCTTAGACTAGACCTGAGCAGATGACTAATTATGCAAAATAATTAGAGCAATGGAATATGTTTTGGCAGGTCTTTAGCATTGCTCCTTAAGAACACTCTTTTCTGCAAAATGGAAAGTTTTGTTTTGTATTTAATTTATATTTTGTCAGCTTCACACATTATCCAGAAATGCAATTAACTGCAATGGACTTCATTTACAGGCAGATCCAGATGCAATTTATGTTGCTTTTACAGTAAAAACATTGTAAAATCTCCTGTTTCTTTGTCATTTTAGAAGTCATAAAATAATAATAATAATAATATTTCAGAACACCTGAACCTGAAACAGCTGAAAGCGAAATCATAATATATTTTAATTTATCAGTATTCAGTAGCTCCTGAAACTATCACAAATGAACACCAGTTCAAATAAGATTACTAAAAAGTAACAGATTACCACAGCATTGCAAGAAAAAAAGTGAGCAGGTTTTATGATTTTAAGGTTGCACTAATCAGCTTGAGTGATGGATACCTCCACCTTCCACTGTGGCGTATGATGTCAGTATTATTGATGGGGTCATTGTGGAGGCTCAGAGTGGTATACAGTGTTTACCAAATGTTCCCTGTTGGTTTGCAGACATTTAGAAGCACATTAAACAGCCCTGTCAGCTCATGAGCAAGTGGGACCTGTGCCAATAGCTGGAGTTATGTGCCATATCTGTGAGTCTTCAAGGGAATAAAGGTGTGGGAAATGACAGGAGTGTCACTGCTTCCTGGGATTGATTTAGCTGTGAGATCTGTTTCCACTGTCAGCATACGATGTGCTGGTGTGTGTTTGTATATGTGTATTTACCGCTGTGGCTGTCATCTCTGTCAGCATTATCTGGAAGAAGTGATTGGGCGGTGATGTCCTATTAGACACCTCCAGTATATTTGAGGGGGGAAAAGGTGTTGACTGCTTCTCTGCGGCTGTATTGCTAGGTAGATTTAGCTCACTAGCCCATTTTTCTTCTCTCTAGCCTTATCATACTAACTGTACTCTTTCTCCCTGTTCTTTCCATTTCTCTATCACTCTCATACTCCACTCAACTTGACAGCCTCACACACACACACACGTACACACACGCATGCACACACACACACAAACACACACACACACACATACACTCCTTCGCTCTCTTCTCTCTCTCTCTCTCTCTCTCTCTCTCTCTCTCTCTCTCTCTCTCTCTCTCTCTCTCTGTTCTGTGTCTCAGTCAGGCCCAGATGTCCCTCTGTACTCCTTGTCTCTTTCATGTAGCTGTTAATGAGGGAGTCACATATGGCCTTCACCCTTGTTAGGAGAACTGGGTGACACTTTTGGGGAGTGTGGGGGAGGTTGTTGCTTGGGGTGGGGAGTGTGTGGGTGGGCTGCAGCTCTGTCTCCCTGGCACATCGAGGGGATGCGGAGGGCACTGTTCCAGCCACAGCGGGACAGCTACGCATGGGCTAGCAGGGCAGAGAGGCTGAAAGGTCAGACAGGGACTATAAGTGGACCCATACTACAATTCCTCAATTCATAGCCAATAGTAAACAAATAATTCACAGTACACTTAAAAAGTGTTTTTTTTGTACAAATTCATTCCAAGTTAAACAAATTAAACCAAGCTCTGAGTGATATATTGCTTTGAATAAAAGCATTCTCTGAGCGAGAATGCTTTTTTGTGAAATACTTCAAAACAAGATAAGGAATTATCTTGTAAATTTCATTAAATTGTACATATTATAGAAACTGACATTGCTGGTTCTAAATGTACAGAAAAGGACATTGATTTAAGAACGGCCTTGAGAACAGCTTGTCTTATGGGAGCTCAGAAAACATCCTTCATTTGAGTGAATGTTGTTATAAATGAAAAGCAAATGGAGGTTCTAAAGATATTATAAAGGAAATGAGCGTTTCAGTGATACAGTCCCCTTCAAAGGTATTTGTGATAGCAAGGCCAAATCATTGTTTTTGCTGTGCACTCAATTCATACGGGTTTCAAAAGGTGAAGCTAGAATCTTTACATCTAGATATAATTACATTGAACGTAGCACGTTTTGTATCTGATTACCCAGTTTTTCTTTAAAGTGAGCATAAGAATCGAGACAGAATTTTTTGAAGTGAATTAAAGTATTAGACACTTTCTTTTGTTAACTTGCAGTGCGCTTGCAGTGCGCTTAGTATTATTGCTTGCTGCACG
Organism: Hepsetus odoe; assembly: GCA_017165825.1. Lineage (NCBI taxonomy): Eukaryota > Metazoa > Chordata > Actinopteri > Characiformes > Hepsetidae > Hepsetus > Hepsetus odoe. Next base: position 17,184,127 of record CM029369.1, read on the forward strand.
ATAAGGTTCATTGTGGCTAGTTGGGGTTCTTTTCTCACAGACAAATAAATACAAAGCTTCAGCTGTGAGTTGATATCAAAAACTATTTATAATTTAAACAATCAATCAAACAGAAGAAACCAGTGTAACAACACCTGCCAGGCTCTCATGTAAATACAATACATTTGCCAATACATTTGCTCACTTGAAAAACTGGGTGCTTCTAAGTTAGTTATTTAACATGTCTAGAGGTAAACACCAAGAAATAAGAGCTGGAAATCTGATAACTCATCTCAGTCATCTTTTGACCTCAAACCCAATTGTCTTCATTGTACAGCAAAAACAAATAAATCGACCATGCTGTTCTAATACATTTGGTGGGAACTGCAAATAACACCATGTCATTGTGGTGAGCGTGGATCAAGGCTTCATTGCAGGTGCTGAAACCCTTAAAGATTTACATTTTTAAAATGTGCGCGTAGTCAAGTGAAGTGACTAAAAAAACTGAAATGAAAATTCTTTGGATAGGTTTTGACATTTCTATGATATTCTTCTTCTTTTTCTTTTGGCTGTTCTTGTTTAGGGGTCGCCACAGTGGATCAACAAACTCCATTTCTTCCGGTCCTCTGCATCTTCCTGCTTCAAACCAACCATCTGCATGTGCTCTCTCACCACGTCCATAAACCTCCTCTTTGCTCTTCCTCTTTTCCTCTTTCCTGGCAGCTCCATCTTCAACATCTTCCTTCCAATATAATCCTTGTCTCTCCTCTGGACATGTCCAAATAAATGCAGCCTTGCTTCTCTAACTTTGTCTCCAAGACGTCTAACCTGAGCTGTCCCTCTAATAAACCCATTTTTAATACCCACTGAAAATCTCAGCATCTTTAACTCTGACACCTCCAGCTCTGCCTCCTGTCTTTTTGTCAGTACCACTATCTCCAACCCATACAACATAGCTGGTCTCACTACTGTCCTGTAAACCTTCCCTTTTACTCTAGCTGGTACCTGTCTGTCACAAATCATTAAAAAAAGATATCTTATTGAGGCAGTTTTTGCAAAAACATAATTTCTGCCTGTAGTGTTTGTGAAGAAAAAATGCAAAAATATTCCTGTGGTCGTGCCACAGATGGACCAAATTTTGGCTCAAAGGATGACTATTTTAAGATCAACCTGAAATCAGAATTGACAATTTTTTAACCTTGGGTGTGCTCTTACTCCCTATTAGATGTATGTGGGTGATCTCAGATTGTTCAGAGATGTTTCATGAAAAGCTCTTGGTGCCTTTCTATAGCAGTAGATTCTTCCCCTGTTTCCTGATGTGTTTATGCTACACTGGCATACACTGGCAGAGGATTAAAACAATTCTAATCGCTGGAGTGTACAAAGAAAAAGTTGCACTGATGTTCACTCGAAACTCTCTCTACTTCAAAAATAATAACACTTGAAATGCTTAGAACACAACAAAGAGGGTTCAAGAGGGTTCAAAGAAATTTGCCATAAACAACTGTAATTTACTTTGCTTGTGTTATTTGAATATTCATAATCACCCCAGGTTTCACCTCATAAACAGACATGTGTATACTTTAGTGTGCTAAAATCTCACTCATGAAATGTGGGGAGCTGGGAGTGTGAGATATTTTTATATAAAGATATCACCTGCTTTCATATGTCATATTTATCAAGTTACAGAACTCGTTTAAGAGATGCAAAAAGATACGCATGACATTAATGGTTTAACTTGTGCTTCAACTTTGTAACTTTAAATGGATCTTAATGCAATAAAAAAGTGTAATTTTGGATTATTTTCTGCTTTTAGAAATGAGGCTATGATATGACAGCGGTCATATAGCTGCAGCTCTCAACGTTGCTGTTGATAGGAGTGATGCTTTTACAGGCAGGTTACAACATCATCCATGGAATAGACCTTTTAATGTTTAACATTTAACATTTGATTTGTTGCAGTTCATCATTCATAGTCATGGAAGGCCACACCTTAAAATGCCTGAACAGCTTATATCTCCTAAAGTCTCAAGGCACCCAAGTTAATTTGTGGATTCGACTACATTCAGATGCATTGCTTGTAACTACAGGTGTTCAGTTGTGCTCACACAGCTTGTATAATCACCGTAGGAATGCATTGCCAATGGAATAGGTCACACTGGAGCAGCCACACATAAGCTTGAAGTCACCATTCCTAGTGCCAAGCATCAGACAGAGGGCAAACATTGGGCTTTGAAGCAGTGCTACTGTGTTCCTTGGAGTGACAGAGCTCCATTCAATACATTCGGGATGAGTTAGTGGCGTTAGTGCAGGTAGTGATCCAGAACTAATAATCCAACATCATTACCTGACCACAGTAATGCTCTTCTCTCTGAATAGACTCAAATCCTCACAGCAGTTTTCAAACGTTGAAGGTTAAACCCTAATGGAAGTATAGAGGTTATTATTGCAGCAAACCTCTCTAGTTATGTCCTTAAATTCATATGAAACAATAAACGACCAGGTCTACAAACTTTGAACATGCAGAGGTTTGAAATGCTAAAGAATATGTCAGATTTCTCGTATCAAAGAAAAAAAAGAAGGCTGGACAAGGTTTTGTTTCACCATTGGTTTGTGCTGATACCACACATGTTCATACTTTATAATGGGAACTTGGAAGCAGCGTTTGCTGTATGTTATTGTTTTGACCAGACTGCTCATCCCCCCACATTTTATTTCCAAGAGTAGCCATATTCATGAGAGCAGCAGTTCAAAGCACCTTCCACCTCCACTTCAAACAAGTTTAAACTAAATCTTTCTCTTTTTTTTCTTCGTTTTCTCCCTCTTCTTCCTTTTCTTCTTCTTCAGAGTAGCACTTTCAACTCAGTAAGACCTCCAGAGCAAGGTCATCCCACGGCTCTCTGCTCTTCTTACAAGAGCCCCCTTTTCATAGGGCACTCAGACGCTGAGCGAGATAGGTACAAAAGGGAGAGAGAGAATAGTTAAAAAGAGGCGAAGGATACATGAGAGGATAGGTGATGCCTGAAAGGAAAGGTGAAGGGGGGGCAAGAAGACTGTGAGGAGGAAGGATAGAAGAAGATGGTTGCCCTTCAAGGAAGGAGACAGAAGGAAGTGAGAAGAAAACAAGAAGATGCTCTTCCAGGCTGGAGAATGTAGAGAGTGTGGATGTTATCAGCTCATTGAAAGGATTCAGTCATCTTCTGACCTATGGCATCAGTTGTGACATAAAAAAATCCTGCTAAATTAGCAAATGCACTGTCACTTTAAAAGGACAGGGAAAAAGAAGAGGCATGGACCAGGAGTACTAAGAGATGTACTGAAACAGCACAATGCAGAAAATCTCTGTGCTGAGGTTTTAAGATTTTATGATTTTACACATTATGGAAGACTGCTACAACTGGTGATTGCACTTCTTTTACAGATGGCCAGACTAATGCACTGATGCTGTTGACTGTTTACATGTGCATCAAAGCATTAAAAACATGTGGTACAGATCTACCTCACAACAACCAGTTAAATTTTTTTTAAATCTGACTGCACGTAGCATTAATCAGTTCAGCATTTTGATGTCATGTCTCCAAAATAGCAACTTTACAGATAATGAATAAAACCTTCCTCACTCAGTGTTAGTTAAAGGAGCAGTACTTATTATAACTAATTATGGGCCATTTCTGTAGTTCCTTCATTTATAAAATCCTTGGTAAATGTGAAGAACAAAAAATTAGGGCCAAAAAAGGGTCATGTCATTATTCTTTCATCTTTAAGGTTTTTACTGGCCACACAGTGGAGAACTTCCATGCATGTGATGGAATATTTTCCTGCATAAAAATCATGCCCTTCTTCAAAGCTGTACCACTACTTGAAGAAAGCATCTTCTAAAAACTGGCAGTAGGTATGAGAGTTGATTCTGAGTCCATCTTCAACCCAAAAAGGTCCAACTAGCATTTATAATAATAACAGCCCATACCAATACTCCACGTCCACCTTGCTGGCTTTTGAATGGAAGTGGAGCTCTGTACCCGTTACTGATCCAGCCACAGGCCCATCCATCTGGTCTTTCAAGAATCACTCCCATCTCAAAATCTTTGAAAATCTGTCTTGAGATATTTCTTGGTCCACTCTTGTCTCTGAGCACTAAACACCTTGTACTACTGGACACTCCAGGTATGTTCAGTTCTGGAAAATGACAGTACTGGAGCATCATGGGTTCATGGTAGCTTCACTTTTGATTCTTCTCAAATCTTGGGCCGTTAATTTGTGTCTTTTTTTTCTCTTAACACGTTTCTTGTGACACTGTTTACTATATGCAACGAGCCGTTTGATGGTTCTGTGATCACGCCCCAAAATCTTAGCAATTTCAAGAGTGCTGCACCACTCTGAAAGACTTTTCAGAGTCAGTTCTCTCTCTTTTTTTGCCCATTGTGTCTGAGGAAAAGAAGCTGCCTAATAATTATGCACAAGTTGATATAGAGTGTTGATCTCCTTAGGCCACGTCCTCCCTCATTACACAAAAAACATATGTGTATGTAAAAATATTAATGCATATCACTAAATACATTTTCCTCCTAGTACTGTTTGGTTTTAATGATTTGTGATTGATGATTTGTACATTGTTGTCTTCTGAAAGAATGGTGTGGCCACACATGAAACTGACAGTGAGGGTTCAACAAACAAGACTGTTTTTCACCTTTGCACATCTAGTTCATCAAGGTCTAAGTGACAGTTGAACTAAAAATTTTTGATGAGTGTTAGTGGGGTTGTGGGTTGTATGTGTGTGTGTGTGCGTGCGTGCGTGCGTGTGTGCGTGCGTGTGTGTGTGTGTGTGTGTGCTTGAGCAGTGTGGAGGGAAAAGGCTTGGTCCGGGCAGACATTCAGACAGTCAGACAGCCTGTCTGCTGTGCACCGGCTGCACAGGTTTTTTCCCCCCTCTGTAAAAATATCACACCTTATTTACAATTCAATGAGGTGCACTGGGTAAGAGTAACAAAGCCTCCCTCTCTCTCTCTCTTGCTCTCTCTCTCACACTCTCTCTCTCTGTCTCTCTCTCTCTCTCTCTCCCTCTCTCCCTCCTCCTCCCCCTCCTCCTCCTCCTCCTCCCCTTTTTCTTTCTCTCTCTCTGATGTCTGTGCCTAAGCTCGGGTTGGTGTACTAAGAACAAATAATCAGAAAAAGAGCCCAGATGCCGTAGAAGTGGACAATTCAATCACCCTGCATTTTCCCATAATCTGATTTTCTGATTCTACTACTTTTCTGTAACTAAGTGGTGTGGTGGATGCAGTCAGAATACTCTGTGGCTCTTTTCCTCTCAGTGTTCTTGTGCATTCGTGTAATTGAAAATGACTTGAATGAAAAACGGGTCAGAAACCAGATGGTTTCAAACATCCAAGGGGTTGCTAGTAATTATATGTCATGCCAAACTGCCGCGAGTTGACGGATGTATTCTGACCACATTGTATTACGATACCACTGGTACTAACCCTGAGGAGATGGTGGCCAAAACACTTTCCCCAATGTTGGCTTAGACCAAAATGTTCCATAAGCAGTACCCCTGATTGTAGTCTCTTTGTATGCAAACATGAAAGAAAAAATGTTGATGCTTAGAATACTGGCTTGATTTACACATTAAAAAATATATATTTTAGTCAATAATATTTCCAGTTATTCCACTTCCAGTTATTCAATTAAAAAGTATTTATATGAGTTGCTCACATACATTGGTATTTTTAAGACACCCTGGTAAACTGAGATATGACATCCTTTTCGATGTAACTGCCTAAAGAATTTCTTATAAAAAAACATGATTTGTTTATTTGCTTAATTAATAAATAGTTAAAGTTTTGTAATTATTGCCTATATGAGCTGAACTAAAGTTGTTGTTTCAGATATCGTTTCAGAAATGTATAGACAAGAACTTGACAGAAAAGTTTAAAAATACAAAAAAAAAACTGATGTAGGTTTATTGTCTTATGATTATAAAGGTTTACATGATTGGCATATGGTGGTCACCAATTATTCTGATTTCTTGTATTGTTAATACTGAGTGTTAAAAAACTTATTTATAAAAATGTCTTTATATATTAATTAACTAACCTCCCTGGCCCTTCCACTGACCCCAGCCACAAACAAACTCACTTACTCACATGACCCAGTAAACACATACTGAAGCCTGTCTGTTCAGGATTAACAATAGCTAAATTTATTACATTTAAATAAGATTAAACTTAAATTACAACGCTTGTACATTGATCTTACTTAACCTGTGGTTTACATGCCACATGAGAGCTGCACATTTAAAGTTAGAACTAAAAAACAATGTAAAAAATCAGAAAATTGTAATATAACCTATAAACAGAACACAGGATAGGTTGCCCAAGTGAAAAGAAAAATACCTCTTCAGAAGTACATTGTTTAGTAAATTCTAATTTTTTTTGTTCTCTTTTAATGCACGTTAACAAGACCTGTAATGGACACAATTTTTGAAAATACTGTTGGCCGTCCTGCCCAACCATAGCTCACCCTCCCACCAGGAGTGTATCAGCCTGAGCAGCTGTCCAGATGTGGGTCTTCCATATTCATGGGCTCGGCTCTGGTTGTCAGGGTTGTCATGGTGACGTTTCCAGTGCAGTTAGATGCCAGTGAGAGTTTCTCTCTCATCCATCACCCGTGCCAAAGGTCAGCTTTAGTCTCATTCACACTCTGCATTTTAATACACTCTGCCTTGCACAGGTTTTTTGTCAATGGCTTGCACTAAACCTTTCATCATAAGAAATAAATCAATTCCTGACTTTACTTACTTTTACCGAAGTACAAGACATTCACTGTGTATTTTACATACTCCTCTCATAATCATTTAATAATTGCTAGTGTGTGAAAGCCTGTGACAACTTTACAGTTTGATTATTCCCATTCTGATAAGAAGAATAATTCATGCCCTTGTTCTCCAATTTGCAGATCGGAGGAACTTCAAAGCTGTGTGTGAGTGCTGAGGTAGCAGAAGTGAAGCAGTGTTGAGTTAAGAATTTGGCTATAGGGGAAAAGAGCTTGAGGCTGGCTGTTGAGCTTACATGCTCCGCTTTTGCCTTACTGACATTGTCTTCCTGGCCTAGGTCATTTTTGAATTTTCAGCATAACTCGAAGGGTGTTTTAGTGCTTTCAGGGATGCACTAATATCACTTTTTATATTTATCCCTATGCCATTTCCAACACCTGACTCTGAGGTTGATACGATACTGGCTGATGAGTGGTGGTGGTCTAGTGGTAGGATTCTCACCTACAGACCAAGAGAATGCAGGATTGAATCCCACCTCCAGCACCACCAATATTGGGTTCTTGAGCAAAACCCTTAACCCCAAGTTGCTCAAGGGGGACTGTCCCTGGAGTTAAGAAATGTAAGTTGCTCTGGTTAAGAGTGTCAGCTAAATGCTGTAAATGATGAAAAAAGTACCTTTCTGCTATTATGCTTTTTTCTGCTTTAATTCAAAATATGTAAACCTTTCTGTGTTTAACCACCCTGGATCATAACTCCATGTGTAAGGTAAATTGAGATTTGAAATTTGAGGAAAAACTGGTAAATGCATAAGATGATAATAATTTTCACTCAAGAGTTAAGTGAAGAACATGGTCAAGCATTGCCTAATCATGAGGGCTATGGTACCAAAATCATTATTCAACGTGCAAGGTTTACTCATGCAACCTTCCAAATGGGATGATAGCAAAGAGAAATATTACCCAAAACGTCTTTTTGCTTTTTTTTTTTCTGGCCATTATGACAGATAATGTATGAGTGCCGTATGTTCTGTTCACATTAAGGATCATGACTATTGATTAATTCAGTAATCTTCCATTCTGCCTATTAAACTGATGATGAAATAAAGCATCCCTTTTATTCTATCAATAAAAATGAGCTAAACTAGCAGTCAGTGTACTGTCCCTAGTGAATAGAGTTATCTAGTTTGAAAACACTTTAGGGTTGGCAGTATCTAACTTAGGGGCAGCTTACACTAAATTCACCCTGCCAGCTTTGTAGTATTATGGAATGGGGAGTCGTAGCTATTGGGTGAAACTGGGTATGACGAAATAAAAATGAGAGGTTAAAAAAAAGAGATGGTTAAACATCCTGAATACAGAAAAATTAAAACCAAAAGTTTAAATGTTTGAAAATATTGTAAAAGTAACGTAAACTAGTTTGTCTGTGACGTACTTGTCTGTGAGTAACTAAAAGGAGAAATATGCATAAGATTTGGATGGAGAACAGTTAGGATAACTGCCATTATGGCTGTCTATTCATCAAAAAGGGAAATTTTACTAAATGATTTTTGAAAATTGGGTGCAATCGGGAAAGGCCTGCTCTCAGTTAGCAGTTTTTATTTGCTTATTCTTCTCAGAGGTACTGAGAAATATGTTTTAAAATGCTCTTCTCCAGCAGCTGCATACTGACTATTGTAAGAAGCATCACACAAATGAAACAGAAAATTGTGCACAGACCCTGAGGTGTTATGTTAGACCCAGTCACACCCCCGTACACACTCCTGCTCCTTTTCCCACTCCCTCGCTTCCTCTCTGCAAGCCATGCTGGCCAGGGGAGCAGAGAGGGGGCTGGCGGGGGTGAGGGGGCAACAGTATCCAGGAGAAAATTTGCACAAAGCTTTGGTAATGAATATTCATCTGTGACGGTGGCTGGGGCCATGGCACGTTATCCTGGCTGAGAGGAGGGCTGGTCGCAGCCGTGCTGCGGCAGGGGGAGCGGGGCGGGGGTGGGAGAACATAAAGGCCCGTGGCCGATCCCATTACCCAACGCTGCGCAGGCTTAATGCGATTCAGCCAGAAGCCTGTGTGCTGCCGAGACACTCCATTCTTCCAGATTTCATCCAGAGCATTTATACAGCAGCCCTGCTACACACTGTCTTCAAGCTGAAGCACACACAAGCTGATCCCAGACATCTCAGCTAGAAACAGCTGATGTCAGGAAGCCTCATTTGTGTGGTTTTAACACACATTAAACAAGAGAAAGAAGCTAATGGTTTTTCTTATTTTTAAATGTGCATGGAATGTGTGTGTGTGTGTGTGCGTGTCTCCAAAAGGATGGTGAATTTCTGAATTGGGTTGCAGCGTGATTACTATGCTATATACAAATGCTTATTTTCTTGTTTGCAGCTATTATTATTTAAATTATTATATTTATTATTGTTTTTATGGTAACCATTTACCAAAGGCCTGTATAAGAAAGGCTTTAGGACATGTACGTACATAAAAATTTAGAAAATTGTCATAAAGCATCAGTCGCAAAGGCAGTTCCTTGGTTATTTATGATGGCATTTCAGCTCTGATAAAGTTTCTCAAGTGATGCCTTTTTGCTTACACAAGGCTAAAAACTGAACTGAATAATTAAGTGAAATGACACATAAACTTAACCTGCTAGTTAGCTAGATCATCCCGCACTGATAATGTAGGCTAGATAGCTTTGAGTTAATGGGCTCAAAAGAAATGAATCTAAATAAATATATACCTTTTGTTTGGTGAAAAGAAACAAAAAACGTAGCAAACAACTGCAGGCCAATTTTTCCTCTCAGCTTTTAATGCCTCTCTTTTAATTTTTTGATGTTTCAACTTCTTCTTTGACATGTCAGATCTACAGAATACTTATCACCTAATTCTAGCACATGCTCTGTTGCAGCAAAGTGTATAAAGGACTGAACTATGCAGTAAGTAGAGTGAGAGGGGTGAAATACAGGCTTTATCAGTAATCGACAAAGTTGGATCAAAGTTTGATCCATTTGTAACTTTTAAAAGATTCAATTAAGGTTGTAAATACATTATCTTACAACTTTTGTTGTCACCATTACTACTACTACTACTAATAATAAAAATAATAAAGGTTTTCTCTTAGGGCCCCATGCTTTTGCAGCGCCCTTGGAATTGTTCCAGCACCACTGCATGTAACTGCAAGTCAACACACAGTATTCTTTCCATTCTCTCTTTTTCATACATGTGTGAGTTCAGGCTCTCTCGGAGGCCTGGCTTTCAGAAAATCTATCACGCTTTTGGATATCGAATGAGAGCAATGAAGCTCTTTCACTTCAGCACCCATTAGTGTGTTCGTCTCTTCATTTTTAGTGTGTAGACATACCTCTCCTCCCACATTCTTCTGACCCTGGATGAACAGTCAAACCTTCAACAACAAGCATCATGTGAGCACAGAAATCTTTTGATCTGATGTGTGGATGTCTGAGAGGAAATAAGTCTCCATACATGAGAATGTAACACAGCACATTTAGTCTTTCTGTTAATTTACTTTGTTTACTTTGTGCTTCTTCTTCTTCTGGCTGCTCATGCTAGGGGTCACCATAATGGCCCAACTGTCTCCATTTCTTCTTGTCCTCTGCATCTTCTTTCTTCAAATCAATTTACACCTCATCCTTAAACCTCCTCTTTGGAATTCCTCTTTCCTGGCAGCTCAGTCCTCAGCATCCTCCTCCCAATATAATTTTTGTCTCTCCTCTGTACAGGTCCAAACCAATGCCACCTTGCTTCTCTAACCTTGTCTCCAAAATGCCCAACCTGAGACATCCCTGTAATATACTAATTTCTAATCCTCTTCATCTCCCTGACACCCAACGCAAATCTTATCTTATCTTTAACTCTGACAGCTTTGCTGGCTGTCTTTTCATCAGAGTCACTGTCTCCAACCCGTATAGCATAGCTGGTCTCACTACCATCCTGTTAACGGCTCTTTTCACTCTCACTTGAGCCCATCTGAGCATCCTAACCACTCCACTTTCCTCCCTTTTGTTCACAATCATGTATCCTTCTCACTTTCCTCTCCTCTCTAGAGCACATCTCCACCTCTCCAGGTTCTGCTCAAGATCACACAAGCACCCTACTCTCACTACAGATCACAACATCATCAGCATCCCTTCTTACTGTCCAGCCTCTCATACAACTCACCATACACCTTATCTTTAGCCTTCACCACTGCTTTGTTTGCCCTGCACTTTATTTCTTTCCACTCCTGTTTACTTTATTCATCTCTCTGACCATCCCATTTCTTCTTCGTTAGCCTCTTCTGTTGTAAACGCTCCTGGTTCCGCCACTATGTTTCCTTATCCTCGTTCTTCCTTCCAGATGTCACACCAAGTACCTTTCTAGCTGTTTCCCTTACCATTTTTACTGTAGTTGCCCAGCAACCTGGTAACTCTTCATAACCCCAGTCCACTTTGTTTTACTCTGTGCTGGGGCAATAAAAAAGTGCAGCCATTCAGCTAAGACATTTAGTCTCCAAATTGTCCTTTTTAATCCAGATCTGTGAGGCTGTGAGGCTAATGTTACTAAAGTCAGAACTTTAGCATCATCTCAAATAGTCATTTAGACCACATCCAGGAGTGCAGACTTTAATGAACAACTATATACAGTTTGATTAGGTTGGCAGATGTTTTAGTGATGTATTGTTGAGAAACAGTTTAGTCTGCATGGGTGACTTTTCAACATAAAACATTACTACTGTAGCTGTACACCTAAACTAAAGAGGTGATGTTTGAATCTACTGCATCTGAGGTATGTGGATGATTATTTAATTAAATATTTTCATTTAAATATTTCTTTAAAGGTGTAATAGATTAATATGCTATTGAAAAATATGAAACAGTAAATAAAAACATAGTGCTTTATCACTAAGACACTTCACAAGGATATGGTTTTGCTATACTTGCACTCAGACTCTAATAACCTTGCTTTTACGTTTTAGGGAAGTTAGAAGCTTATTTTGTTAAGGGGCTGACACTGGAAAAGTTTGGGAACCAAACAGTGCCGTTTATTATTAGAGCTCTGCTTAATATAATATTATATTGAACATAGTTTCAAACTATCAATGAAGTGCATTCTGTAAACAGACCTTTGGACAGCAGACTGCAGTGAAGACTCAAATAGATGTTGCAGGGGATTCAGGCTTGTGTAAGTTACAGTGATCTCTGAATATCTGCAGTGAAGTCAAAGGACCCACAGTGATGCTGTCAGTGTGACATGTAGCTTTGTGGAGGGCTGGTAATCCACAGTGAGAGGTGATATCATGTCAGCCTGAAGATCCAGAGGAGGGCATGGTATTAAATCCTAACAGTGTTGAACAGCACTACAGTTAAAACCACACCACACACACATGCACACATATAGACAAAAAATCAGAATAGGGAAATTAAAGCGCCTTCGTGAGGTGTGCTGCTGCAAGCATTTAGGCAAACACAATTTTCAGCTTATCGTGGCAAGCGCTCTTTTACCAATCATCCCTAACAGCACCTCGCCTCTCGCTCACTCCAATCCGGATCATTTTCAAATGCAAATAGCAGCACTTCACAGTAATCTCACCCAACAGAGAGGCGAATCTATTTGCATACGTAAGTTGGACGCTACTGCCATAAGTCTTAAACACACTATCTGCATAAAGTAGGTGAAAAAAAAATGTGCTGTGCCAAATTTGGCAAAAGCCTTAATGAATGATTAGTTTGCCTCTATGAACTGTGAGTAGTGTGAATACAGAAAAGACCCTTTTTCATATTTACTGAGGCTACTGAGCACAACAATGTGTTTGATTGTGGACAATAAACTGCAAGGTTCATCTTTGTCAGATTCTGAAGTGAAGTACCCATTGACAGCTTTCCTCTGGCAACCTTCATTGAATTCTTGAAGATTATTTGGCTCTCCTTTTAAACGCTATAGGAAAATCAATTATTCTACTGCAACATCAGTTTAATGTTGTGATCAAAAGGATGGATGAGTCTGATTTTAGGCTAATCTTTGACAGTAAGGAAAAATAGGCACAATAGAAATACCAAAAGAAGTGATACGCTCAAAGTGTACTCTGAGATAAAAAGCATTAAATATGATGATCTTTTTGAATGAATATGTTTTTAAATGTGGCCTTGTATACATTCTTGGTAATTCTGTGCTAGATATATAAAATTTAATCATTTTTTTTTATTGTATTAATTACTAGTGTAATTTCACTTCAATGATAATTTTAATATCTGCCAGGCAAAAAGTAATCCTGCTGCATTAACTGTGGCATATGTTGTCTACCGAGGTCAAATAAAAAAAACTAAATTTCCAAGCATGTTAGGCCAGTAATACAAAACCCATTTTTGCCTGACCTGATTAAACCTTTGCTTCTAAATTGTTTAGAGTCTGCAAATAGTGTGGAACATTGAAGACCATGGCTCATAGAGTACTCAGTGAATGTTTACTCTGATGATAAAGCCAGATGGATTATGGTGCAGAGCCAGCCATCTTTAGGGAGAAAGCCAGTGGTTTCACACTTGGAGAGAGAAAGCGCATTAATGTGACAGGATAAATTCATCTGCCCACTGATGTTTTCTCGTGTATGTGTTCCAGGGTACTGGAACATCATCTGATACAGCACATTGCATTATGATGGTCTAGAGCAGAGATGGTCATTGGTCAAAGTCAATGTCCAGCAAAAGAGTTTGTTTAGTACTTGAATGTCATCTTTAAAAATATAATGAAAGTATATCGAACTAAACAAGGTCTGAAAAGAAAGAGTAAGAAGTGGTAAAAGGCCTTGGTGCTTTTCTCATGTAGGAGTTAGCACCTCATTAGCAAGTACAAGTCTTGTGGGGGCGAAAGTGATGAAGATGGAAGAGAGGGAGAATGAAAAGGAAGGAGGCGGACTGAAGGGATATAGGAGTTATAGCCTCTTGTGGGAGAGGAGATGCTGGTCATTGCAATTGATTGGTTTATTTGTGGCCTGCTTTGATTATGATTTTGTATCATAAGTTCAAGGAAGGAAAAAAGTTCTTATCTTCCAGTGTGAGTTTGTGTAGATAAAGACCATCTGGGAACGCTTCACTGAATCCTGGAACATGACATCTTCATGCTTACATAAACCTTCCATGGCAACTGACATAAACAGTGGTGTGAAAAAGTATTTGCCCCTCTGTGATTCCCCTCATTTATTTATTTATTTATTTATGTTCCTGATTTTCACAAAATGAAGTCTGATACAAAGGACAATCCGAGTTGCAGTTTTCACATTATCTTATGACTTACTGAAGTGCATAAACTCTCCAACACCTATATTACCCACATGAAAAAGTAATTGCCTTCTTAGTCACTTTATCAACCAGTGAACCAAATGTAGTTTTTGAAGGGTGATATTAGACTAGCTATACTTCATTGCTGTCATTTATAAGGACATAAGGCCAACAACCATCATATGTCACAAAGGCTGCTTTAGTCACTTATATTTTATTAACTTCAGACCATTACTGCTCAATAAGTTATGAAATTCTAAACAGTAATGTGATATTTTTGAAAAAAATGTAAAAAATAAAGCATCAAAAATAGCAATTCAATATATAATAACAACAATGATATGGTTACAACAATGATATGGTTGTTTGGTGTTGTTGTTTGGGGCGAGCCTTCTTTTTAAATGTTCACATCCATGTAATGGTTTGAAGCAACATGGCTGAACTGTGCCCAGGGATTCTTGTGTTATCAATGCTTGCGTGTTGGAGAAGGTCGTCGTTTGAGAAAAGAGCCCTGTGCATTAGCATTCATAATTGCCTACATGACGAATCTGATATGGTTCGTTTACCAGAGAGTGGGGGTACAAGCTGTCAAGAGTATGTTCTTTAATTAAGAATATGACTAAGGAACATGTCCCTCATGACCGCTAATGGAAGTGTTTGTTAATTCACTTATCTGGGCATGAAATTCCTTTGGCTGAGACTGGTGCATAAGGTCATTTGTCTTACAAAATTGCACAGATTTTTAGACAATCAGTGTCGATTGTACTGTGAGCTGTGTTTGATGGTCAGATTACAGCACTTGTGTAGATAAAATACAGACAGGAATTTGGACATTCATTGAGAGTAATTCTTCTTTTTGTCTGGGATTTTTTTTTTTGATGTAAACCTGCCATGCACTAGTCTCCTTTAGGCAGGTGTTTTGAAGTCAGACATCAAAAGTTAAATTTCTTCTCTCAACAAAGTTTAAGACTGTACCACAAGTTTGAAGAAAAGAAACTTAATTGTTCAAGGTTGTGTGTTTTAATCAAAGTATGATCAAATACATAGACGTATCTGGCTGTGAATAATACATGAATGCCCATACAAAGAACACCCCCACAGGCAGTGTGCAGTGCAGGAGGCACTAGGGGATTAATCCATGTCCTCAGGTTATGCTTTACTTTTCTGCTGAGTTGACAGAGTTAGAGGGAGTGCAGGAGTGGTTCACTTGGAAGTTACAGAACTTACATTTCAGGGTGACTGGAAGACCGGACAAAGTCACTCTGTCATTCTAAGGGCTGCTAAATGCTATTACTACAGATCAAGAGTGACTTGTTCCTTCCTCCTATGTTAAAGGAAGAGTCATATATTTAATATAACCATTTGAAACAAATATCATCGTTTAACAGTTCACCATCCTAGTATTGTTGAAGTAGTAGCTTTGGCTTCCATGCGCCATCAGTTAATCATGGAGAAGAGCTTTAAGCATGTATGCAGCAATATGTTTAATTTGACTACTTCATAAATTTGTCCAATCTATATTTAGGGGAAACTGTAAAAATGCAGCATAGGTGCCAGCAATCAACCCAGTGCTAAGTATTTATCTTGAGTCTCTTTTTAATGGGTGATACTTCTGAAAATAAATGTTGGTGACTATCAATCATTGTTTTGCTTTTTAAAATTATTTCACGTTTGAAATATTTATATGGTCTCTGTCACTGTTAAATGTTCTTTTAAAACATTAAAAATTACTAGTTGCTGTTTACACTGGGTTCCATGGCGATTTAAGTGATAGAAATAATGCAAAATGAAAAAAAAAAGCTTTGCAAAATCTTTTTAAAGGTTTTGTTGTGACAGACAGTACACAGTGTGTTACATGGTTTTATTCCATAACAGTTCCAACATATCTGTTTTTACATATGTTGGTAATAATCTTCCAATCCAATACCATTTCAGTACAGGCATCTTTTTCTTCTTTGGGCTGCTTCCGTTAGGGGTTGCCACAGCAGATCAACTGTCTCCATTTCCTTCTGTCCTCTGCATCTTCCTCTTTCAAACCAACTGCCAGCATGTCCTCTCTCACAACACCCATAAGCATCCTCTTTGGTCTACCACTGCTTCCAGCCCATATAGCATAGCTGGTTTCTTTACCATCCTGTAAACCTTTCCTTTCAAATTCGCTGGAACCTGCTTGTCACAAATCACTCCAGCCACACTTCTCCACTCATTCCAACCTGCCTGCACTCTCTTCTTCACCTCTCTTCCACACTCGCCGTAACGCTGAACTGTTGATCCCAAGTAATTCAATTCCATTACCTTTGTCACCTCTATTCCCTGCATCCTAACCACTCCACTTTCCTCCCTTTCATTCACACCCATGTATTCTGTCTTTGTCCTACTCACTTTCATTCCTCTTTTCTGTAGAGCATATCTCACATCTCTTCAGGTTTTCCTCAAGCTGCTCCCTTCTCTTGCTACAGATCACAATTTGATCAGCAAAAATCATCCAGTAGGTCTCCTTTCTAAGTCATCTGTCCGTCAACCTGTCCATTACCATTGCAAATAAGAATGGGTTCAACGATGATCCTTGGTGTAATCCTACCTTTACTTTAAATACATCTGTCACTACTACTGCAGACCTCACCACTGCCACAATGCCCTCATATATATCCTGTACTTTTGCTCAAAGGTACAATGCAACACCTTCTGATCTTCTCTGTACTTCTCCACTATAGTATAGTGTACTTTATCCCCCTATAGTTACTACAGCTCCGGCTGCACCCTTATTCTTGAAAATTGGTACCAGTACACTTTGTCTCGACTCCTCAGGTTCACTATCCTCATCATCCAGTCTTATCTCTCTGAGTCTTCAGCCTCTCAGCCTCAAAAGCTCCACTGACAGAAGTACTGTCTGACCTTAACTCTTTAAAAACCATGATCCCCATTTGGGGATTGGACTAAAGTTGTGAATTTAAAGAAATATGGATATGGTGAACTAAAAAAAAATGATAAAAACTATTCAGAAAAAAAAGTGTCAGTTTAAGCAGGTATCTGGTTTCTGGTTATCTGAAAGTTAGCCTTTTGTTAGAACACATCCTCTAATTCTATCTCTTCTGTTTTCTCCATGATACAAAACTTTTCAGTCAGTGATTTTTGGAACTGTCAATCATTTATCAAATTTTTGGAAATAATTAAATTCATAACATGTCCGCTCTTTAACTGTGACCAGTAAACAAACCAAAAAGCCTTAAACAACAACAACAACAACAACAACAAAAAACTTACATTGCCTGTAACTGTATACTCCTAATGTAAGAACTATAATGACATTTCAGCTCCCCCCACAATAAAGACAACTACATAATTTCATATCATATGAATATCATACATCATTTCATATCATACATCATATCATTGAAAAACAAAGAACTAGCATAATCAGGTGAAAAAATCTCAGCCTGAACAAATGCAATTTGCTAGATTTATGCTAGATTAGAATGACCTTAAAATAAGCTATTAGAAAATAGTGCACAGTGTTTTCTTTCCACAATAAATCTGGTCTATTCTAAATTCTTTAACAGAAGCCTAAATGTATTGGTTTTCAGCATGTGCAAAGGAAAGCACATTGAACAGCATTTCATTTGCATATCAACATGCATATTTTTGAAAACAAAAAAATTGGCATTGCTTTAAAAAGAACCTGCATTGTCTCATCTTAAGTTTAATTCTTCTAACAAATCAGTCTACAAAAATCCTGCAGTAATGATATGAAGATAAAGCAGGAAATATTTCAGTAACACCAATGAAAAGCTGGGAAATGACAAGTGCAGTAAGAGGCTGACTGGGACATGGATGCTGTCTGAAGCAGTGGTGCATGGCAGGACATTTGAATGACATCTGTCATGAAAGAATAGTGGTATTGGTCCCTCCTCCTGCTTGTCCTCGCCCCTTATAACCCATAGAGAGCTAACGATTATCTCTCTTGCCTTCCTCTGCTTGGTCAGCAACATGCATATGCTGACTACACTATTGATGGACCAAATGTATGCCCTTTTGGTGTCACTGTTACAATGTATATTAATTTGGCAGTTTTACTTTAGTTTGCAGTTTTACTTTACTAATTTTGTAAAATTAGAACGACAAAGGAAAAAGAAATCAGTTTCCTTCACATTTCAGTATGTGTAACTGTTTTACTCTTCCAAATTGTTGCCAAAACTACTATCATAGTACCTATACTCAACAGTTTATTTAGTAAGTAACCTGCATTCATTGTTTGGTTGTTAATTGGAAACAAATGTGAGTAGCTTGAAGATGGCGACTTTATGTAATGTAATTTAATGTATTCAGCTTGTGATTACACTGTCTCACTGCCAGTTTATTTTGCACATTTAGAAAAAAGGAGCATGCATCTGTTGTATCTATATGTCAAATCTTTTTTATATTATTAATAACCTGTGGAATCATGGTGAATCATATGTATAAACATTATTATCATGTCTGCATTTTCACTAATTTCCAGATTTTCCCCCCAAAACTTCAAAATTGTGTTTATGAAATTGCCCATCCAAATATACTCATGAATGTTCATTATACTTTGATTATGAAATCTGCAAACCCTTTGTCAAAACTCATATGACACATGCATGTGCCTGGACATCTTTTAGTCTTTTTGTACTGCAAGAGAGAGCTCTGTATTGTAAATTACATTCAATATAGCTTTTTGCTGTGTTATACTTATACAATAACAGACATAACAATACATGCGTGAATTCACTTTTCCAGGTATTGCAGACTTCATAGGGTTTCGAAAAGAAATAAGAGACACTAACTAATGTTACCTCTTGATACAATCTCTTTGTTTGCCTTGCCATTTTCCATTATTGAGACGTGGCTTCCTTTGCACTCTTATCCAATGCTCAGTGCAGCAATTGCTTTTTGAATGAAATAGGACAAGTTTTCGTCCACTTTTAATTGAAATGCAAACTACAACAGTGGTTCAATGCAACAGCAGTGCTTTCTCTCTCTGATGATAAAGGCTGCAGCTATTTGTCTGCCTATCAGCTTGGTCATGTGTGTAATTGCCTTTTACTATTCTCTGGCCACAAAATGCACTAGAGTGATGCATGGGGAAAAATAGGCAGTGGCAGTTCAATGCAGTGCTGACCAAAATGGCTCGGTTAGGTGCAGTCCCGTGTTTGTCTATTTGTGGGCAGTGACCAGTTTTGAGCCAAAAAAAGCTGTTCTTATACTTTCTACTTATTGAACGTAACCTAACATCATGGAAGAATATCACCGAAGATGTGGGGTATTAATTGAGGTAATGGGAAAGAGCATTTGGGATACAAATAGCAAGGCAAGGATGAGATGTGTTTTAAGTTAGTGTGAAGGAAATAAAGGGCGAACCTTTAAAGTAGAGCCATATGTGTGGCTGCTATTGATCCCATGAAGGTCACTGTGGACATGAACTTCTTCAGGAGAATTCTCTCAGTCACCTTGACCGTGAGCTAACGTTAGCCCACTGGCCTCTGACCCCTCACCCCTTACGTACCCTGCTGTCACCTTCTTCTTGGACTAATCGTTCATGTGACCTCTGGAACTTCACCTTGAGCATGGACTAATGTTGCAGTTTGACCACTGACATAACCTTTAACCCTGCTTGTGTTTTCCAGAGGAATAAGAAACGCACTGAGGGAGAAACAGCAGGGACAGTGCAGCCATTGCTAAAACACACTCCAAATGAAAACTGACAACATTCCCCTTCCCCAGCCTCCAGCTCTCTGCCTGCCCACTGGGCAGTTAGCAGTGAGGGTTAAAACGAGTCAATAATGTTTCACAAGGCCAAGATATCCCCCTAGAGTGCTGCGAGTTGTCTGAAGTGGTTTGACATTTATTAGAGGGGGTGGGGGGTGGTGGTGGGAGAAACTGAAAAGAGAGAGAAAGAGACACAGAAGAGAGAGGAAGACTGACAGCAGGAGTGAAACACTGATCAGCAAAGGAGCAAGCAAAGCAAAATGGAGGGAAAGCCAAAGCAGTAGAGAGAGAAAGAGAGAAAGAGAGAGAGTGAGCTTGAAAGTACTACAGGAAGCTCATTGCTTTATCATATTGATCTTGTTGCCACACACAAACACACACACGGAGAGAAGAGCAAATGCTTAGACCACACACAATCCGGCCTGCGAGTGTAACCGTGTTTTCAAGCCCCAGTTCATTGCTTAGAGATAATCTTTGCTGACTGTTACTGTGCTTTGACCAGCATCTGTATCGCCTAAAATATTAGTTATTAGTAAAATCTGTAAAAGGTGATTATCTACTAAATTACACATATATATATATATATGTAATTTATAGTTTTATAGTTAAAACTTAACATACATTATAAAATAAACTCAAACTAATGTAACTTTACTCTAAATCACTGTATAGTACCTGATAATTTTTCTCTCCATTTCTATCTTTACACAATAGCTAAAAATAATCAAAAATATCTACCTTAAAAGACTAAAGTAAGTAATAGCTAACTAAAAATGGCTGATTTATGTTCTTGTGCATTTCCAAGATTTCTGTCCATTCCTTCCATTCCACAGTCAGTTACAGTTATTTACAAACTGAGCATTATGATTAGTTGTAATCAACAGGGCTCTGACTGCATGATTATATGAGCACATTTGGTGCTGATTGTCATGGAGCTGATGTAGTTTTTCTCCCACAGTTTGCCGGTTGCTGGGCAAGCGTGGTGAGCTTGGCTCGGCAGCAGAGGCGAGAGCGTTAGTGAGAGGAGCAGGGAGCAGGGGAGAACGCAGCAGTGAAATATTTATAGAGGTTTGACTCGCTCCTCTCCCTCAGGAGCAGCACATGCATGCTGGAGATAGCTGCAGGCCATACAGAGCAGCAGGTCAGATTCTGAGGTTTACACATCATAGAGAAACACAACATGTCAATGAGGCAGTGAGGGAGGGGGGAGGAGTGCAGGAGGGGGTGTAGAGAAGGTGCACTCGGAGGCACATTTGGGCTTTGGAGAGTTATAGATTTATTTTTTTTTTTTTACATTTTTTTCCTTCTTCTTGTTGTTTTTGACAGGTACCTTTCCTGTTTATTTTCTTCTCTTCAGATCAAAAAGTGTCTGTGTGATATTGAAACTGACAGCTACCTGTATCCACATCAAACTTCATTTAGTCCCGCAGTTTTGACATCTTTCATGTGAGCTCGAAACTGTTGTAAATTTTGTTTTCATGCAGTGGCAACAGGTTTTGGATCGTGTTTGACTGCATGCATGCAGACCTGGATCTAAACAGCGGGATTAACAGGGATATACAAACGCCCTGAGGTCAGTAGCCCATGGAGCTGCGAATGATTTTAATAAGTGAACCCAAGTTTTTGAGGTTTCATTGAGGTTTAAAGATACTGGTGTGGAATCTATTGCTTGATTAGCATGTTAGATTGTCTAATACATTACCTTATGATCTACAGAAGGCTTTTAAGATTCGTATCAATGCTAAATACATATAAAACTTTGAATTAACCTTAAACCACTACTGAATAATCACCAGCATTCTTGAAGAATGTGAATTATTATCAGCTCATTCTTATTGCAAAGAAGTAAAATCTTAAACAAATCCCTTACTCAAGCACTTCTTCATCCTGCCATTTTGTCTGATGGTGAACGTCGCTTCCAGTCAAGTCCAGACGTGATCAATAGGTCATCAGACAAAGGGGTGGAGGTCATAGGTCAATGCTAGTCTGATCAGGAGGTGCTGGTCAGAGTGGGGTATTAGGCGGCCTTTCTGGGGGAGATGGATGCAGGAGAAAAATGGGGATCGCTGATTCAGGAGCCTGCAGAAACGCAGGGCTCCTTCCACCCGTCGATAGGCTTTCTCTTAAACAGATGATTTATTCTGTCCTAAAGGGCATATAAGGGAAGTATCGATCAGGACACTGTTTCACTGCAGCCTCTGAGAAGCAGCCACCTGAGCCTGGAGAATGAAAGAATGGTGAAGGAAAAAAGGGTCAGACAAAATGGGAGCTCTTAGAGGAATTCATGTTTTATGAATTCCCTTTATTGGGGATTTTATGGCAAACAGTGTCAAGAGCTTGTGGGTTTATATGAGATATAGGCGATTTGGTGGGATAAGGCTTATTCATAATATAACTGTTCACATCTAGCTCTTGGCACAGTTTGGGATGTAGAACACCGACTTTTGAAGGCAGGCTTGGGAAGGTCCAATCAACTTTTCTCAGGTAGTTTTTTGAGTGGAGTTCTTGAGGCCTATCAAAGCCTCCAGTGTAGCGGTGCACCGCCCTTTCCTTATCTCCCCTTGTTTTAGACACTGTTGTGATCACATTTATTAATCTCATGGCAATAGAACAAAGCCCTGTGTGTTCAAACAGCAATTACTCTCTCGTCTTTGGAGATACTGTCCAGGCATAATTGGATTTAAATGAACTCAAATCTTCCTTTGTTATGGCACATAACACGCAACACTTTTTAATTAAGATCGCTGGGCTCGTGTAATGATACAGGCCCACGTTGAGAGCCGCAGCCTCTTTCATGTTCCATTCTTCAAACGCCGAGGTGAGAGGGGGAGGCGGCGTGGCGCGAGGCCGGCCCACTGTCTGTCTCAGCAGGGAAGGGTGTGGTTTAATTAAGATCCCACCTTATCTGCTCCATCTGTGCTTCCGCTGGGGAGATGAGATGCTGGGTGTTTGAGCTTCTATCATCAGCGCTGCTGATGTTCACACGCCACTATTTCTCACCTCGCACACGTCTCTCGCCTCACCTGGAGGGGCTGATGTAAACACTGGAGACTGTGCTACTGATACCTAGATTGGTTTCGGAGTTATTTAATGATGGCAAGAGATGTGCCAAGCCAGGTGAAAGCACAGTTCTTATAGGAGTACATAGCAAAGGTAAACACAAAAGTCCAAAGAAACAAAATAGAATTATAAAATCAAAGATAGAGAGCTGCAATAAAATTCCTCTCAGAGCAGGCAAAGAGAATGAAAGTCATAAAAAAAATTTAATTCTGAGACTCTAAACATTTTGTAGAAACACTGATGACATTTCTGATGCTTTTCCCCACAAAAAAACATTAAAACTATCCCAATGCTATAATTTCATCTACAAGAAAACTGAAAAAAAGTGTTTTAAAGATTTTAAAAAAGTTGTAATGTTTTCAGTGTGTGAAGCATGGTCTGGAAGTGAGTCCCTTATACGCTTAAATTTGGTTTGACATCTCCTTAAAAATATTTGGCATTTTGCACTATACTTTTTTTTATCCAGTGTTGTCTAGAGAAAGATGAAAGTCTTGATCCTCCCAAGGTTGCTTCCTCCAGCTTTAGGAAGTTTTTCCTTGCCTTTATTGTCCTTGGCTTGCTCAGTAAGGGGTCGCACCTGGATTCTGTAAAGCTGCTTTGCAACAACATCAGTTCTGAAAAACACTTTTCTCAGAACCTTTGTTTCTTCTAATTTTACCAATATAGCGCAAGAATAATTGTTAAAATATTTAAAAAGTAAAAAAAAATAAAATAAAATAACCACAGTAAATTACTGCAGCATTGGGAAATCAGTACTTTGTTATGCAGAAGACTATAATGTTTAATTCACAAATAGGAGTGGTTTGGAAAAGGGAAAGTGCTTAGTTTACTCTATGTATTATTTCATTTGAAAGTACTGAGCCTTAAAAGAACCATTACAAGGGTAATATAAAGTCCACCTAAAATGAAGTGCAAACATTGGACATAAGCTGAACATCAGGCTGCTGTTTCCTACCATGTAGTGACTCTTTTGCAGTTTCTACTGATTGTTCTTTGAAAGCGTCAGACTGAGTTTACTCTCTCTATTTTGCCTTATTATAGCAACAGTGAGCACTCAAGTAGCGAGTAGTCCATAGCCTGACAGATCCTTTGTTTCCAGGTTGCGCTATAGCTGGATTATCTTATTCACTTTTGTTAAGATTACAGCATACACTGAAGGTTATGAATAGTGAAGCTTATTTGCAAAACTCCAGTGAAAAAAGTCCTGAGCTGTGTTGTGCTGACAGTGATACACTGAGGAAAACGCTTTGTGTGGAAATGGGTAATGGCACAATGATGACCTGGTGCTTTTGATGAACTGTCTAAGTTGCGGCCGGGTGCTGTTCAGGGCTGGAGTTTTAAATCAGGAACAGACTGTATGATTGATAGGTTATTGTTTTCTTCATCTTTTACACCATGTAGTCTGTCCACACCACGCATGGTACAAGGTACCATCAATCAGATGGGGTGGAATAACACACTCCTCATTTAAGCAGTATACAAAAGCCTGTGACTCTGATCTGCTGGGCCACACACACACACACACACACACACACACACACACACACACACACACACACACACACACACACACAAACCCTCTCTCTTACACTTACAAGATCTGCAGAATTTAAGAGGTATAGATGAAATAAGCGCAGGGAGGATAGCCAATGTGATGATCAACTTGCATTCTTAAGCTTGTGCCACTCAGGCCTTTGCAGTCAGTTAAAAGGTTTTTGTTACAAATATGTTGAGGCTTTATTGGGCATCACTTAGAATTATATGATACCATATTCAAAATACATTTAATACTTTGTTAATTCACAATATGAAACTTAACTCAAATAATCATTCAATCATTTGAATTTGGAATGAACATGGTTTTCATCACCAGTGTCAATGTGACTGAAATGTAGCTGCATGTTCCAACCAATAAGTGTATATCAAACATATCATCTATAAACTCAGTGATTTCAATTTCCACATGAATAAAGTGTCTTGTGCTTGTTCAAACATTGTTGTGGGTTCTTCTTATTGTGGAGCCTCCCGAAGAGAACTGACGCTTTGTATTTTGCAGTGGCTTTTATTATGTGGCTTGCTGATTTATCCACATGTTTCCCATGAGCACTGCCTTGCTGAATTACAGCAGTATTCAACCGTAATATTTTACTTGTAAAACAAAATTTGGACTAAAGAAATTGAAAGAATCCAATCTAATAACTTTCATAAAGAGAGTCGTCAATGTAAACTTTCAATTAAAGCTGTAATTTTGGGATTCCTAGCTGCAGAGCTTTATCCTGCACTGCTATGGATGTTTTGAACAAAAAAACTGAAAGCATAAGAAACTGTTAGTGTGATTTCATATGTTTACTTTAACAGTCTTATCAAGCTTCTTCTTTTCTAATCAAGCAAATTTTGTCGAAGGGGCAATTTACAGCCTTGTTTCATTCAGCTAGAACTATTTTAATCTGTAATCTCAATATCATGTTCAGACATGCTGCAATTTTATCATCAGGGGAAATGAGACTTTCCCAAACTTCTACAATTACAACAGAACTTCAGCAGATCAGTTGTTCACACTGACTAATAGGTTTTTGCTCATTTCTATATATCAGAAAAAAGAATTAGGTAGAAAATAAGAAAATATAGGACTCTTGCAGTTTAACCGAATTTGGCGTTGTCTTTATTCACTTTTTCAAAGTTTTTTTTTTTTTTACCTCTTTCATTTTGAATTTTCATTTGTACTTTTCAAGCACTAATGAATAAATCCAGCTCATCATCCAAATTTCAAGGCAGTTTTTACTCTGGGCTTTGGCCTAATCTAGGTCTGAGACATAAGCCCCCTGAAACTATGCGTGATTATGAAAATGTTTTACTTCAAAGAGTGCAATAACAGGTAAGGAGCGATCCCGTCTTTACTGACTTGTTGCATATCATGTATGTAAGTGCAGTGAATGTGATAAATAAAGGGGGAAACATAGCCTTGGATATTGGACTGGAGTGTGCTGTGAGCAGGAGGACATGATGAGGGAATAAATTGATTAGGTGAAGTCTCTTTGGTTGTTCATTATAGGGGAAATTATCTCTGACTGGAGTCTTAATTATCCAAGCATATAAAGATAACTAATGACTGTACAGGACCAAGAACACCTCCACAGTTGACTTGAGTACATGCATGGTCATGCTCGCACACCCGCCTAAACTCACACTCACATTGATTTATGCATGCAAACAATCAGCTCCAGTCCAATATTACTACTGCTGTTTAAAGGGGAACGCTGTCTACTTATCCAAAATATCTGTTATACGTTGGCGGAGATGAAAACAAAATCATTCAGATTTGATGTGAAATGGTTCATTGTAACTAAACATACTGATCAGTTTTTTTTTCTTTCTTTTTCCCCAGTTGTAGGGATAGGAACCAGGGGATGCGTTGTCACAAATTTCATTATACAACATCACCTTTTCAAGTTAATGTGTATACAATGGGAAAATTACAGTTGCTACTATTTTGTAACCCTTTACTATTTTAAATATATGCAAATATCTTAAAACATCTCAGGCATTTGTAAGCTTTTAAGCTGTGTTGAAGGAATCGTTCAAAGACACAGCATTCCAGATGTTTCAGTCCTGCGTTGACCAATTCTGACCTAGTAGGTTTCTCTGGAATGACATATTTCCCAGCAAATCTCTCCAAATGATGTAATTTATGTCCTAATGACAGAATTGTGAAGATATTTGTAAACCTTTATGATGTTCCTCCTTACTTCACATCCTACATTTTCCTGTTCAACATGGACTCTGTCAGTCTTATCCTCTATCAGCCTCTCTTCATTCCCTCCTGTTTCCTTTTCTTTCTTCCTCCTGACTCCTTCTCTGGGGACCAGTAATTACAAAAGTGGTTTGGTGTAGCCTCTCTCTCTCTCTCTCTCTCTCTCTCTCTCTCTCTCTCTCTCTCTCTATTTGTCCCATTCTTTCTTCCTGTGTGTGAGGAAGAACTTGCTTTACCGAACAGTTGCAGCTGGTTTGTGCAGGAATTAATCATCATGATTAATTGGGCTTCAAGTTAAATATCCACAGAGCGACGTCAAGCTGACAGGCGTCACGCTCAAATTGACGCTGTTTTAGAAAGCAGCAGATTGATTTACACAGAGGCCTAATGAATAGCTCTGTGAACCAGGGGAGACATAAACAGGAGTGTGTGTTTTTGAATTTGACCCTGAACAGTCAAAACAGTCTCTCTGTATCTCTCTCTCTCTTGCTCCCTCTCTCTCTCTCTCTCTCTCTCTCTCTCTTCTCTCTCTCTCTCCCCTTTCTCTCTCTCTCTCTCTCTCTCTCTCTCTTTCTCTCTCTCTCTCTCTCTCGCTCCCCTCTCTCTCTCTCTCTCTCTCTCTCTCTCTCTCTCTCTCTCTCTCTCTCTCTCTGGAAAAGGGATAAAACTACTGTTTTTTTAAGGGGGCCCCACATTTTGTTGTCGTTGAACACATCAAATAGTTATGTGAAGAATTAAAAGCATGAATATTTCACAAAGAACCGCAGTTATAATGAACTAGAGATGGGACATTTTAAAATAGCATCTACTAAAGATATGTAATCTAATATAATCTGAATTTTCATTCTAAATTCAGAAACATCCAGCTAGGAGCATGGGGTGGAGTACAATTTGAATTCTCCTCCTTCCTCTGTGTGTGTGTGTGTGTGTGTGTGTGTGTGTGTGTGTGTGTGCATGAGTCTGTGTATATCTGTGTGTGCATGAGCGTGTGTATATCTGTGTGTGTGTGTGTGTGCGTGCATGTGTGTTTCCTGCTCATTGTGTAGGCACATGGGTGCATAGGGGAGGAGCTCTAGCCCTGGCATTTGTAATCCATCTATTGTGCTGGGCCTCTCCAGCTTTGGATCAATGCGCTGCACTCACGCTGGCCCACAGGTCTGTAACTGAGCCTCTATTCAGCCATCATCTCCCCCACACTCAGCCTCAGCCACAGCACAGCAGCACGGGAGCAGGGGGAGTTTGGCTACAAAAGAACGGGGCAATCCTGCATCAGATCCTATCCGAGTGTAGGTCTGTGTGAAAGAGAATTCCTCCTGGAATTCTCTCCACTTCAGATTCAACCCTTTTTTGTATTCTTAGCATTATTTTTAGCCTTTACACTAAACAAATAAAACAGTTTACTTAGCTTCAATATATGATACTAGCACACCATTTACATCATATTTTTACCATTTGTTGAGGTTTTCTTAACTTAACTTCAGTACAAATTAATGCCGTGCTTTTCCAGATAACAATACCTTTATTTTTGAGTGCACATTTTCAGAAATCTTAACTAACACTGAATATACAGGACCAAATGTTCATTTCTTCAAGCATGTTGACTATAATCTGTCTCCCATCAGTGTGACATGTTGTGAGATGGATGTGTTGAGTATTACACATGTAAGTGCAGGTAGTTTCATACATCCAGCTGTTCTTCAGTGTCTCCTGAACCTCATGGGACTACCATTGTGTCCTGTTAATTCATAGCATTAATTGTTTATAGGAAAGATGATGGAGGAGAGACCTTCTCTTTGTGGAAGAGGCTGTGGGGAGAGAGAGAGGGTAATGAGGCAGCCAGTAGGGAGTGGGACTCAAAGAAAACTTCAGCAGAAATACCCTCCCAAGAGCCTCCATTCTCGTCTCTGTGTTTTAGGAGTGCAGAATGCTCCTCAGTAATCCTCTGAAATCAAGCGCACACATGTGAAGTGTGTTCTTGTGTGGAGATTCCTCTCAGAGGCTGAGTTTGTTCTGTCTGTTTGGGCTTTGCCTGTTGGTTTTGTAGCATCACTTGGTTTCTCTCTAACCTTTTCCCTAATTACCTTAAAGTGCAATTCCTGTGTCAGCTTTTCCAACGCAACTACAAAGGTGCTCACTGGTGGGTATGGGCATACCTGTCTGAACATTGATTGAGCCCCACAGACACAGGGGAGAGGAAGGCTTCCCACAAGTCAAAGCCTGCCTGTTGGAAGCTACTTGTGTCTTTTCCAGCTGATACTCGATACTCTAACGATTCTAGTGCTGTGATACTCCAGAATTGCTATGTTGGTTCGCTGTTGAATTATCACATTAGAAAGCGTACTGAACCATGTGATTGCACTTTCGGAAATTGCCTACATGATGATTAGGAACACCATTAGAATACAGAAACACTCATCAGGTAAGATTGTCACTGACTTGAACTCTGTTTTGTCGAATTACAACAATAAAGTCAAACCAACTGGAGATGGATGTTTTTCTGAAAATATGCAGGAGTCACTTATACATACATAAGTTTTAACTGATCAGAGCATATTTTCTTTGATTTTCAGAATAAAAGCAAGTGCATGCTGTGCACAGGGAAACTAAATTCGGCATTTTATGCAAAGGTTAGTTCTACATTTTCTGTCATATGAAGAAATAAAAAAAACATAACATTAGTTTAATATAATGCAAAATCAAAATTAAAATATGGCCATTATCTGTGGCTTATTTTAGGTTGAAGGTTTTCACTAATATGTTACATTCAGCAAATGAACAGTAATTATGCGTAAGAAGGTACTGCCATTTGTTTCCTGTAGAGGAGGTCTACTTTATTTTGCACTTGGAGTCTTTAAAAAACATGTAACTAAACCAGAGACACTCAAACTTTTCAGCCTCTTTTCATGCAGAAAGATGGACTACTGCTTAACTTTTATGAGAAGATTAGGTTTGATTCCTAGCCAGAATTACATGAGGTCCTTCTGTGTCAAGTTCTTTTGGTTCACTGGTTTCCTCCAACAGTTTAAAGACCTGCATGTCAGGTGGACTGGAGATGATAAATTTCCCCCAGTTGTGTGTGTGTGTTTGTTTGTATGTCTGCTTTTTGACTGGTGATCTGTCAAGGGTTGTTCCTCTGCCTTTTTGTCCTATGAACACTAGGATGGACTCCAGTGCCCACAGCACCATTAGTTAGGAGCAGCATCCCAGACAATAGATGGATGTGGATATAGATAGTAAACAGATAATGGTTATTAAGCTGATTATTGAATAATTATTTTAGTAACTAAAATTTCATAATTTGCCTTCATCACTAAAAACTACCTGTACAAATACGTATCATTGCCCAGTGTTTGATTAAATTGCTCGTCAGATTTTGTCACGGTAGTTTCGATTACTAAATGAACTCTTTAACCTTGCTAGCAAGCAGATGCAACAGGAAAGTTTAGGTTAACTTTAACAAGTTTTACAAAATGGGATTATGCCTGTCTACAAATGAAAATATTTAAAAGGAAGGAGGTATGGGTCTAACTGAGGTTTGTTAAGCATTTGATTGATTTCTTTGCATGCTTTCTGAGGCTGAATTCCTGAGAGAAACTCCTTTGCATAGGCTTTAAGGGTATGCTTTAACATATAACAATATTTTTCTAAATTAATGTATATATAGTAAAATATCATCATTTAAATCTGCTCCAGAAATTATCATTGCAGAGAGAAATGTTCAAGTACTGTAGCCAGAGCAGTTTGTGTTACTTCTGCCTCTGGCTGTTAATGTGCAGCGAAGCAATGGACCTGATCTATGAGTGACTTATTTATTTCTGTGGCTGCAACCTCTGCTCTGTTTGCATCTGTGGCAGCGCGCGTCACCATTGTCAGAAGGCTGATTCTGTTCAGATGCCATCTGTTTCCCAAACCTTTCTCACTTTGTTGACTTTGTGTGATTCTAATTCATTGTTGAAAATTCAAAACTCTTTTGTCTTTGGCTGCATTGTAAGACTTGAAATGTTGAAATGTATGGAAACGTTGAATAAAAGTCCTGTTTGACATTTTGCTATATAGGCCAAACAACTGTCCTTTAAGACAACTTGGACTGTTAACTGTATCTTTTTAGATCAGAGAAATAAAAAAACACAGTAACTTCTCTATGGAATTCTCAAACTTTGAAGCCAATTACTGCAGCTCTGAACTACACTTTTACCAGATAGAACTTGGTAATTTTCAGGTCTCATCAACATGGAAATAAACACTGGAGGATGTATTTAAGGCTGGATCAACAGACAAACAGTTGTGTGTTTATGTCTGATGTGTTGGGTATGTGTGTATCTGTGTGTGTGTATCTGTGAGTGTATGTGTGTGTGTGTGTCTGTGTGTCTGTGTGGAAGCAGTATCTTGTACAAGTGCCAGTGAAGAGAGCCCAGTGGATAGGCTGCATGTTTGATCATTCACTTGCTGACCCATTTCCCTTGTATAAAACCCCTGTTGAGCTGCGCTGCTCTTTTACCAGGTAATTAAAACCTCTCTCTCCGACCTTCACAAACAGAACGCATCTGCATGAAAGTCATGGTCAGCAGCCCTTTGTATTGTGTATTAGAGAAAACAACAACAACTACAAAAGTAACCTTCCTCTCAGCGGCGGACGTGGGAGGTCTTTGATTGTGAATATCAAAGAGCCGCTCTCCCTGTGTGCTCGTGGTGAGCCTCCCAAGGTCGGCTGGCCAACCCCACACACATCACCATGGACAATGAAAGCTAACTTTCCATCGTTTGTGCAAAGTATGAAGAGAAAGGAAGTACTTAAAGGTAAAGAAAAAAAAAGCTGCAAAATATTAGCTTGGATTGTAAAATAAATGATAAATTACTAATACAAATTTGTTAATAATCCTTCAGAATATGCTAAGAAATGAGTTATGTCCAAATCAAGCGCCCAATTAATAAAGCTTTTGCATACATTTAGCATAATGCATGCAACCTTGTAGAGATGTGATAGTATTTCCTTTCTAATTTACTTGAACCTACACTCCAGGTACTCTGGAAATGAGAAATGATGTGAGTGCCAAACATGAACCATATCCTGCAAAGGCAAATGTATAGATAATCTATGTAATAATTCAATTTTTTCCTATCTGTGAATTAAAGAATTCTAAGTAATTTATTCATGTAATGTTTAACTGCACTGCAATATCATTTAGAAAGAACAGGTAAATGATATAATGTGCATGTCAGATTATGATTTTCTGATAATATTATATATTTTATAAAGGCAAAGCTTCCCACATAGATATAAACAATGGGTTTCACTGAGTTGAAAGAAAGTAGATGTCTAAATCCTGCAATGTGGGTGCGCGTTTGAGTTTGAGAGCGATAACAGTTACAGTAAATATAAGCACATTAAAATAAAGATGAGACACTTCAAAAAAAGGATTTTTACACTTCCTTTAAAGGGTAGCTACAGAACACATATGTAAGGGTTGAATGATGTGAATTTATAAATCAGTGATAGGTATTCACGAATAACTTGCAGTAAATGCAAGATTTCATAAGAAAGTTTTTGATATAAATGATTTCAGTGCTCTGTGATGGACTGGTGACCTGCCCAGGGTGTTACTCAGCCTTTTGCCCTATGAGAGCTGGGATAGGCCTGTCCAGGCGTTACTGCCTTTGCTCTATTAGAGCTGGGATATTATGCTCCAGCGGCCAGGGTAATCAGAACAAAAAATGACTATAAAAATGAATGAGGGAGTGAGTGATTTGAATGTTTTTATTGAAAAACTGGCATTAATGGTCAGCAATTGTTTTTTGAAAATTTCACGCAGTGCAAATGCATGTGTTATTAAATACATTTTTAATGTATTGCTGACATAAGACCACATTATAAGAAATAAGTGGCTGTCTTATCTCATAAAGTTCTTTTGGAGGTTAAAGTTTTGTGTTATGATGGTGACAAAATGCAAAAAATGCTTCCCTTAGCTGAATTGCTTTTGTGTTGTTTCTCAGTAGAATTCGCTAAAGTGAGGTGCTGCCGTGGCTCTTTAGTTGCTTTCTTTGAATGTGTGGAGGAATGGAGCAATTCTTCGCTGTTCTCCCAGTGAGACAAGTCAGAGCCTCAACGTCCTCCTTTTGCTCCTCTCTGGGGTAAACGGGATGGCTGCCTACCCGGGCAATCATGCGCCATGTGCCGAGAGAGGGAATACAATAGAAATAAAGGCCTTTTTGTGAAGGAAAGGGATGATGGAAGGGGAGAGATAAGCGAGAGTGCCATGAGGCTGCCTCAGATGGAGGAGAAAAAGTGTGTTATTTGCAGTGCTGGGGAGTGAATAGAGTGAGATAGAACACTTCAGTTCACCGGTGAAGACCACAACCTGTCATTTGTATTATAGTGCATTATAACGGTTGGGCTCTTGCTCTCAGTTTGAGTTATGGCTCTTGAACTGTGCTCGAAGTTTATGATCCACATTGGGTGAGTATGTTTGTGTGAAGACAGGTCTGGCAGTCTGTGCAAATGTTTTTTACATTGTTAAAATATGTTGAGCGAAATGTTCACATGAATGAGCTGGGCATCATTTGACAATTGCGGCTCAGTAGATTCAACTAAAGTCAGAAAAGAATCAGTATATCGTCCTTGTCAAAACCTCATGCATCCACCTTCCCACTCTGCTTTTTCAGTGTTGTAGTCATCACATTTTATAATGAATGAACCATTAAAAATGGACCTGAAATCATTTGAATAAAAAACATTATTACATTAATATACATCAGTGTGGAAATCACAACAAAATGCCTCCCTTTAAAAACAGTCTCTCTCTCTCTCTCTCTCTCTCTCTCTCTCTCTCTCTCTCTCTCTCTCTCTCTCTC
The DNA here is from genome assembly GCA_017165825.1 of Hepsetus odoe. Lineage (NCBI taxonomy): Eukaryota > Metazoa > Chordata > Actinopteri > Characiformes > Hepsetidae > Hepsetus > Hepsetus odoe. The sequence continues at coordinate 17,217,532 of CM029369.1, forward strand.
TCTCCTGCTCATTCCTACCCTGACTTTCTGTTCTTTTTGCTTGCTTAAACTCTCTCTGCTTTGTTCTTTCTTGGTAAGTCAGTCAATGAAAACACACACACACACACACACACCTGCATGCCCCACTGTACCTGAGGAACCTGAGCAGTAATTGCAGTCATAGACAAGGCCATTTTGTGTGCATATTGGCCATTGTGTTTGTGTGTGTGTGTGGTAGTGGTGATGGAGGAGGGGAGGCTGGAGAAAGGGGTGAAAGAGCAGGGTTCCTATCCTGAGGGAGGACGGATGGAGCCTGGTTAGGAGTAGAAAAAGACAAAAAGGCTGGAGAAGGCCCTTTTCCCACATCTCCCTAGAGGGTTTCATGTAGAGTTTGAACAGTAAGAGAGATGCTGATAGAGGAAAGAGAGACGGCTCAGAACTCTCAGACTGGCTCTGTCTGGCTTGCTGCTGCACACTCATGAAACACCATTAAACTCAACCCAAATATGTACAGATCTGACATATGTATTTAGAGTTATGTAACATACTTTTACACTATTAATAGGCAAGTGAGTATTTTGAGAATTAATTTTAATATGGAACAAATACAGTTCTATCAGTCAATCCAAAACCTGAATGTTTTACAAAGGACATGTGAGTGTGAACATTCTCAAGGGAACACATGTTCAGAATTATCCCATCTCACATTTTTCTTTTATGTTAAAGTGAGAAAAAAAAACAAACAACTCTAAATGTACAAATAAACATTTCTGATATAAAAAAACAAACAAAACCGGTGTCCAATATAGCCACTCTTCTTTTCAGTCATGACAGTCATAATCCTTCCATTCAGGGAGTCTGTCAGTTTCATTATCTGCTGACAATCAACTTTTTGTGCAGCAGCAACCACAGCCACCCAGACACTGATCACCTCCACCTTGCTGGCGTCTGAGTGAAGAGGGGCTCTGTGCCCGTTGCTGATCTAGCCACGGGCCCATCCATCTGATCCAAGAGTCACTCTCATCTAATCAGTCCATATAATCTTTGAAAAATCTGTCTTGAGATACTTCTTGGCCCAGTCTTGATGTTTCAACTTATGTGTTTTGTTTAGTAGTGGTCAGGTTATAGCCTTCCCTAATTTGGCCATGTCTATGAGCACTGAACACCTTGTACTTCTGGACACTCCAGGTAGGTTCAGTTCTGGAAAATGACAGCACTGGAGGATCATGGGTTCCTGGTAGCTTCACGTTTGAGTTGAAATGACTATTTGCAACAAACGGTTTGATGGTTCTGTGATCACGCCCCAAACTCTTAGCAATTTCAAGAGTGCTGCATCCCTCTGAAAGACATTTTACCATTTTTGACTTTTCAGAGTCAGTTCGATCTCTTTTTTGGCCCATTGTGTCTGAGGAAAAGAAGCTGCCTGATAGTTCTGCACACCATGATATAGGGTGCTGATTTCCTTCACCACGTCCTCCCTCATTACACAAATACACATCGCCTGATATACTGAAATCCAATTAGCAATCAAGTTTATACAGCTTGGAGTGAAAATATTTGCATAGAAATGATGACATGGTCAAAATACTCACTTGCCTAGTAATTGTGCACATAGTGTATATCTTCAGAAAAAAACTCATACTACCCAATAGGTAAAGCAAGATGTGAGTACCAGTTTCTTAATGGTCTATACTGTGTGTTGACAGTGTTTTTTATTTACCTGTCTGGGAGGGTGCTGTCCCCATGTATTGCTCACTGTATCTTCGAACTGAGTGATTAAGGAAATAGTTTCAACAAAGCCTTTTTGTGAACCTTTATCGCCCTAGTGCTTTTGTCTTTTTTAAATTATGAGTCAAAAAACCTGAGACCAATCACCTCAATAAGTCTAATTACAACAATATATTTTGATTTTTTGTCAAACATCTGTAATTATTTATTTTTGCTAATTATATTTAGCATTTGTGGGTGTGTGTGTTAAAGATGTAAATGGTTTGGTTGTCTGTTTTAGGTGCCAGTGTTGGAATACTGAAACCACTGTGTTGGTATTAATTATGTTTTATCACCGAAAACCAAAGAGAAAATATACAGGCCAAAATCTCAGGGAAAGACTGTATCAACATGGACTGCACTGCAGTTTTTCTTGTTGCTTCATGGCAGAGACAGAGAAAATGATGAAAATTACACTCGCTAGCATTAATGAGAACCAAAACAAAGAATAAAGAGTAAATGATTATATATAGCTTTATAGTTTCATTGATCTTACAAAAATGTTTGTAAAACAACAGATACATTTACTTGTAATTTGCTAAACTAGGTATTGGATAGTATCAAAGTTACACTCAAGCAAATGTACATGCTACACACATACAATCCTATTATACTGTTGCCTTATTTAGTTATTTTGTATAGTGCCAAGCCTATTAGATAAATTAATTAGCAGATAACTGTGTCAGCTCTTGAAGCCTAGACCAAATTAATGATGAATTACTGATTGACAGATTACAGAGTTTTCATCATGTTTTTATGAGGTCTGCGCCGAACATATGACAGTTGAGATTTTGTGACATCATCAAACACAAGTAGCTCAATCTCTTTGGTTCTTATTGTTACGCCATCAAAGCTCCGAGCATTTTCTTATTTCACTACTGTAATACTTAAGTGTAATAATTTAGTGGATTGTCTGGTTTCCTTGATTGAGTCAGGCTAGCTAGAAGCATTCGTGTGTATTTAGCAGTGCAGTTGCAGGGGTTTGACAGTTTGTCAGATCCAGAACATTAATGCCTTCAAGAAGCAGCAACAAATATATTGGCATTAACTAATGACATTATTATGTTTAAACCAGGTGCAACAACAACAACAACAACAACAACAACAACAACAACAACAGCAACAAAAGAAGTAAGATTTGGTCTTATTAAATTTGCAATATGTGTCCTCACTAAACTCATATTTTTCTACCTTGCAGAAAAAAAGATTTGCTCTGAAATTTAGACAAAATGAAAGAATTTCCATCAAAAGTAAGTATATCGGAAATGCAGGTGTATCCATTCTTTTCTCCACAGTACATTTTAATTACACTCTTTGCTTCACGGGAGGTACGTACTAATGACTCTGCTAACTGTGTGTGTGTGTGTGTGTGTTTTTTTTACACCACTAATTTTTACTGTCAGTGTTTCAGTGGGATGGATGAAAATTTAAAATATAAGAGAAGTGAACAGACAGAATGTCAGAGGGAGAAAAAAAACAGCAGTATTTGAACACCTCAGTAGGCTTTGAAGTGTTGGACTTCTCAACTCAACTGTGTGTGTGCGGCGCTGAATATTCCCTCTGACAGCTGATGAGGAGCTGACTGCTAATTGTCACGTCCCTCTTGTTCTTTGAAGTGTAAAAAGAGAAGATATCCTATTATATGTTTGCTTTACTCGACTGCATGTGGATTTTTTTACCCGAAATAGTTACATTGAAGAGTGCTTTTTATTTCATGTCCTTTTTTTTAAGAAAAGACTACAGATACGGTTTGGGCTTCATTTTTTCCAAGACCTGCACAAGGTCTTGCTTTAAAGTGCTGAACATGTGATGATGTGACACCGAAGTGATTTTGGCAGCATTTCATGTGAGGCAGGTTCTTGTTTGGGGGAACTCTGAGGTGCTGCGCATGTTCAGTGGAGTGACATCTCAAAAGTAGATTCTTTCCCTATTGCCTCTTTTTCTTCTCTAATGATTTTTTCGAAGGCAGAAGAAAGTGGTCAGTGAAGAGGAAGGAGAAGAAATGGGAAACGGGAAGTATCTGAGAGTTAATACACAGGATATAAACATCAAATCAACAAATTATCAGCAAACAGTTTGACATTTTTGAGCCATGCTGAGCCAAACAGCATCAGCCAACAACAGCTTCGTCAATGCTTTATACTCAATGTTCAACACTTTAATCAGACATGGTCATAGGTCTCATATTAACAATGATGACTCTCCATGCAGTGTTATGATTGAAGATGATTGGCAGGACTGTAATAGCTGCTATAGACTGCTTGACCCTCTTGCATTTGCAATCACTAGCACTGCCGAGATTGCATGCTGTTACTGTACTACTGTCTGGACACAGTTTGATTCTACTCAAATACCACAGATATTCACGAATAGCACAATTAACATTATGAATTTGCTTAAATGGATATGAGGACAGAACATCTAGTGGAGGTTTGGAAGCATCCGTGATGACAAAAATAAATCATGGACTGCAGCTCACATGTGGATGATAGATTGTAGTGTGGAGGGCTCCACTGCTCCACTCTGATTGACATGTCTGACATATGGAATAGTTCTGATATTCTCCAGAGAGAGAGAGAGAGAAAGAGAGGGGGGGGGGGGGAGGCTGGAAAGCAGCATACCTCTCTGCCTGGCAGCCAGAAGAGGAGGAGGAGAGAGGGAGGTTTCTTACTGCAATCTGTATTTGTGATCAAAGGGGCTCTAGAGCTCTCTCGCACTGTGTCTTGCTCTTTTTTTTCACCGCCTTACTTTCTCAAGCTTCACTCTTACTGCACTTATAAATTTGTGTGTACTCAACCTCTCTCTCTCTCTCCCTCTGTATCTCCCCCTGTCTCTCTCTCGTGCTCTCTAAATTTAGCACCAGAGGCAATTAGTGCTGAAGTGCTCTGAGCAGGCACTGTAGCCGCTGACAGGCAGAGGTTCCACAATTACAACAAACTACAGTGGTGTGTGTGTGTGTGTGTGCGTATGTGTGTGTGTACGCTTGTTTGAGTTGTGTTAAAATGTGCAGCGTGTTCTCCAGTTTAAGTTAAGGTCACTGAGAAGCAGTCTTTGGCATTAATATTTCTGTAAACATTTGAAAGGGGTTGTTTTTTCAGCATTATTGCACTTTTTAGTTATATTAACTATATAGTTACATATAATGTTTGATTAGCTTATGTGGGCAATACCTATACATCAGCATTTCCCTCTTTTAAATTGTTTTTGTTAAAACATCTACAAACTGCTGTTGTCCGTTGCTCATTTGTGTGATAGTACTTGCAATGAAAGGATGAAGTTCAGCACAAGCTCATCTGCTGCATGTGAGATCTATCACTGCATCTTTTTGATCTGCTAGCCACACAGCATTGCGGAACATCTCTACGCACTCACTGGAGAGCCCTAATCATTCCTCGTGACCATGTGAAACCTGCTGTTCTGCTGTGCTCCCTGTGAAGATAAAGTCATTTGCATTTTCAGGAACTGTCAGCTACATTGTACACTGAGCTTGTGCTTTACCCATAGGTTTTGAGATATCAGGTTTTTATAAACACCCTTTAAACCAAAGTGGTTGTACATTTTTAAGAAAAACATCAGGTCAGGGTTTAATGTTAAGATGAACTATTGCTAGGCAAGAAATTTCAAAGCTCTGCCCATGCAGTGAATTCAGTAACTTAACCAAATCTTGCAAACTCACTGTTTGTTTTATGAAAAAAAAAAATTTGATCAATAAATTAAGCCTGTTTTAAGTATAATAGATTTAAGACTTAGACCAACCCTAACCATACATGGAAAGAGTCTGAAAATGCTTCTAAAATTTCTTTAAAGGACCAAGGAATTGGCTCCAGTTTCTTATTAGTTTTGGACTTTTTGTGTAGAGCTCCATCACTTTCCCATGTTAAATATTACAGAGAAACCGTATCTTAAACCAGATGACACTGTTGAACTACTGTTAATCTGTATCTGTAATATGAGAATTACAGTACTGTGCAAAAAAAAGAAAGAATACTTTCAGAAATATAAATAATGATTGTTTATTTTTATCAATTTACAAAATGCAAAGTGAGCGAACAAAAGAAAAATCTCAATCAAATCAATATTTGGTGTTACTACCTTTTACCTTCAAATCAGCATCCATTCTTATAGTCCCCACAGAGCCCTGATCTCAACATCATCCAGTGTGTCTGGATTACATGAAGAGACAAAAGGATGGGAGGAAGCCTTAGTTCTCCAAGATGTTTGGAACAACCTACCAGCCGACTTCCTTCAAAAACTGTGTGCAAGTGTACCTAGAAGAACTGATGCTGTTTTGAAGGCAAAGGGTGGTCACACCAAATATTGATTTGAGTTAGATTTCTCTTTTGTTCATTCACTGCATTTTGTTGATTGATGAAAATAAATGATCAACATTTCCATTTTTGAAAGCATTCTTTGTTTACAGCATTTTTTCCACACCTGCCTAAAACATTTGCACAGTACTGTACTTTCAACATTATTTCATTTAACCACAGCATGACATCTATCCTTATTGAGACAGGTGGTTTTCAGAACGTTTGGCATTTTTCAGTTCTCTTATAACATCAGGCTCTGAGCATAATGGAAAGCAGGGATGTGTACTAAGATGGGTAATAGTTTAAATGGGAGTCTAATTGAATCCTTCTCAGACCGAGAGCTAGAAGGACATTTTTGCTGGGTCTGATTGTTCTGGTGCTGGGATAATGGAGAGTGAAGGGGACGAGTAGTGATTTGAGGGAGCCGGATGGCAGGAGAGGAACTCATTTCTCCAGAGAGTTACCGGCCTGTCCAGCTTCATTAGCCACTAACTAACTTTTCTTTTTCTAGCTTATTTCAGTGAACGAGGCACACAGCTCGTCTGCTGGCTGTTTTGTTCTGGAGAATATTAAAGATGGCAGCGCAGTTTTTCACTCGTGCGAGTTAGTCATTATTTTACAATGGAATCCCCCGTGGACCATAGATTTTATTCCTATCATGAGCATTTGACTGAATATGGCTTTTGAAATTCTTTTTATAATTTATTTATTTCTTAAACTATTAAACCCAAATGAAAAAGGGCAGTTAGAGATAAGCCCCTGATTATAAAAACAACTGAACCAATATTTGAATGTGCAGGTCAGGTATTTGCTGAACATAGGAGATTAAAATTTTATTACATCTCCAGTCCAGAATTTTCCCTAAGCCTCTGCACTATATTTTGCACTTGTACAACACTGATCACAAGCACTGATCTTTGTTCTTTGTCTGACAGGATAAAGCACAGGGTTTTGCGGTGTAATGGGACAGACTGGTAACAAGCAATGGTAGTACTCCACTGCATGCCACTTCATGACGAAAAAATCTTTGATGATTTCATTCCTCTCTGCGTCCTCCTTTTTCTGCTACTACTGCTTGGCTACCTAAAGCACTGCCAGCGCTCTATTGTCTCAGGTGATTTGGGAGAGGATTTCATCATTCCTCAAGGGAAATATCACATTTGCATACAGTGATTATCTTCAATTGTTTATCTAATCGTCATAATGCCAGAGCAATGAAAGGCATGCGGGTTTATGGATGTTTAAAGCCCATCTTTGAGACGAGCTCTGAGCAGTGAATCGGGCGCTGGCAAGTCCAGGCTGGAGTCACTCTAATGAGGAAATAGCTCCTGCCAGCACATTATGTTACCTTTTGTTGTCATAAATCCTGCCACTTTGCAGAAAAGGAAAAACCCTGTTTGTCATTTTTCGAAGGCAATGTTGATTTGCTTTCCTTTTTTAAATTCTTTCCTCATTCAGTGCTGTTATTTAAGTTCTCCCGCTCTCTCATGGTGACACACCATTTGGTATGGTCCACAATTCTCCAGTTTAAATCCATAATTCAATGCTGGCTAATTCCTAACATCTCTATTCTTGATTTGGTGAGTGGCAGACATTTACTTCTTTGTGTTTGATCATGAATAACCCCATCTGTTAAAAAATGATTTTATTAGTGTTGAGTGATTACTGAATTTTACATAGACAGCTCCCTGAAGACTGTACATTTTTGTTGTTTTGCTTTTTGCTATGTGTTCATTAAGGATGTTGTATGTTTTTTAAGGTCTGAGGGCTTGACTGCTTTGTGTGCTTTATGTGTAATGCAGTGAGATGCTGGCAGCTGTTTAAAAGTGTTTAAGTAAAATTATCTTTACTTCTGCTGAAACATTTGTGGGAATCAGTGCAAAGGTACATTGGCCATCAGTATCAATATGACATATGGTTATAATAATTGTTCCCAGCTGCACAGCAGAAAACAACAAAACATTCACAAAACAAAGAAAAAAGAGAAGAGGTCACAGAATGTACTTGAATGTATTCCTCTGTAACAGAAAATTTTGCTTTTAAGATCTTATCAAATTGCTGAAAAACAAATGGAGATTAGCTATGGTGAGTAAGAACTGGGAAGGAGATATGTGACCGACCTAAAACTGGATTTTCATGAGAGCATTTGCAGTAGTGCAATAACTTTCAAAGTATGTGGTTAAACATAGCTTTTTTAATTTGTTTTAAACACACACTAAAACATCCATAAAGCACAGAGATTTTTTAACTGAAATGTCTTTGCATGTGCACAGGCATCGGTACAACAGTTGTGTTATTCACATATATGTATATTTTGATATATATTTTGATATATTGTTTGTGATAGCTGTTTAAATTAATCTCTGAGCTGATACTACATATGCTATTCCTACATAGTTCTCTACAAAATTATGTTAAAAAATCTAAATCTTAATTTCAGTTCTAAGGCAGAAAATCATGATAGTCATCAAGAATCATGCAGCCCTACAGAAAAGCCATATGTCAATGGACATGAATGTGCTACTGCTGGGATATGGCCCATGAAGCAATGCATGAAAAAATTTGTTCTTGCTTAATGCACATGTAATTGGCCCTTTCTGCAGAGTTTGTATTTAGGATTGCTTTGTCACACAGAGACAAAACATTAGAAGCCTGTAGCAATTCATTCAGCTCTTGGTTACATTAAGTGTGTGAAGTGTGTGAACCACACAAGGCCTCAGTAAGCAGTCCTGATGCTGGGGACTGCATGGAGAAATCCTTACATTCATGCTGCGCAGATTCATTGCTGTTTTCTGTTTAGCTAGCCATTTCCTTGCAGGGCGCTGCTGTTTGACTTGGCTGGCGGATGCTTTTGGGGTACAGGGCTGCAGTTGTGTTCCCCACTCTGTGTGCAGTGCCTGTGGAATTTCCTGCCCAAGTTTTTCCTCCGCATCTCTCTGATTTTATATGACTGACCAGCTGGGGCCTGATTCAGTGGGAGATAAAGTAGAGACATTGAGCATTAGCTTAAGTGACTAACACTAGAGTTAAAAACCTTCATGTAAGACTTTTTTATACTCAGTGATTTCTGAAATGCTGAAAAAGAAGAATCAAATATTTATCTACTTCGTAAGTGTGGCCTAGTTATTTCTGTACAGAATGGGAAAAAAGGTTATTAAGCTGCGCTCCTGTCCAGATTTGCCACTAGCAATTTGTCTGCCAAAGGTTTTGTGACCTTATAAACACAGCAAATAGTTGCTCATTTAATTACCTCTCTGCATATTTGCACAACTCTAAATATAACTTGTTGTGACAAGCCATAGATTGAACTGCACAGTTTTCATTTAGTAGTGGGGAAAGCTGAAACATAAGACAATCTACAGAGAAACAGGTAATCGAGCATTTATGGGTTTTATTGGCTGATTGCTTGTGTAAGAGTCCACGCCTACAGATGTGAGAGGTGTGCTCAGCATGGAAAATAAAGGTCATTTTAGGCAACTGAATGTTGAGTGTAGTGCGTGCTGCTCTGGTATTCATTATGTTCAGTCACTAAGAAAGTAGAACTGGATGGATCACAGGACAATAAGACAACATGGTCATTCTGCTGGACTGTTTATGAACTTACAAATAGTAAAATCTCTAAAATATTCTCTCTCTCTCTCCCCCCCCCCAAATCTATCTGCAGTATCAAACTGAGTTAAGATTCCTAATGGCTCTGTAGCATGTCTTTCCCCATATTTATGACAAAGTAAATCTGGACAAAATGAATGATCGAAGGAGAGAGAGATAGCTCCGAAATAATTCCATAAATCAAAACAGAAGTTTCACCATTTCCTTTAAAGCCTCTAAATATGAAACCAGATGTTGGCTTTGTAGACTTTATTGTTTTTCATTTTTCCTTTTATATTGTTTCTTTTTTTTCAAGCCAGCTAAAATGTCCTCCTCTACTTGAGGTTACTGGTCTGTTTTGAGTTGATATGAAGAACTGGTAGACCTTTTGACCAATCCATGTCTGCTTTTTCAACATCATTCCACCAGTTCCGCTCCCCTAAAGCACTGTGTCTTCTGTTCTGTACAGGGTTGGGGTAGGATGGGGGAACAAAATGTCCTAGATGGAAATGTTTTATTCAGAATCAGTATTTCCTCTCTCCTCCCATGCATGCTGATCAATCTTATCTTTGCTGTTTCTTTTCCTTCAAACAGTCATTCAGGGGGTTCCTGAGTGAAAATCACTCAAGTCAAATGCTGGGGCAGTTCCGGCAGGTGACCAGCAGTCAGTGATTACTGTGTGTGCAGGCTGTCGCTGCGACCCATGTGGAAACTGCCCTTCAGGTGGAGTCAGCATTAGCAGTTTGCGGTAGTTCTTCAGTCGCATCCGCTCACTGGGAGACATGACTGCACTAGCTCATGACTCCCCATATGATCAGAGAGATTTTGCAACTGGAGTGTTCAAAGGCCTTACAGCCGCACTGCCGGTGCGTACTGCGGGTAGATCTAAAGCAAATATTGCTCTGAGGTAGTCTACGGCTGCTCGCGGAGGAAAGTCGGGCCTGTGTAGAAATGAAAGGATATACAATATTTCCTCTCTTTATTTCCTCTTTCTCTCTTTCATATGGAGCTAAAGCAAATGTTGATATTGAATTCAGATAGCGCTGATCCCTCACATCATGCAGAGAAAGTGGATAAAATATATTTGTGTCTTTAGCAGAGTTCACATGATCCACTGAAAATAAATGAAAAAAGGGGGAGCAAAGTGTGGTGGAAATGATCAAGGGCACCTTGCTTCAGAATCCTCCACGTCGTACAGAGCACACTTAGTGTTCCTGTTCCACATGCCTATATGCTCCCTTTTGTAAAACGTTCCTTTCTTATTTTTCTGCCAGTTAGATCACTCCCAGCGTAGTCTGCTTGTATCATTCTTGTGCCACCAATCTGGAAGCACAGAAGGCAAGCACATGCCTTCTTTAATATGTGTGAAGACAGCCAAAGTCTTTTACTGAAACACTGGCCTTGCAACAAGCTCAAGTTCCATAGTGCATTTGGAACCGAACACAGAATGCTGCTCCAGTATGTTAGAAATTCTAATACCACATGAACTAATACATTTTTAGACCATAAAGGTTTCATCACTTAGCATTCTGCTAAATAATAAAGCTTCCTCAGTCGTTCTTGATTTAAACAATATGTTAGCATTGAAAATTAATATTATGTGGAGAATGCAATCGTTTAATAAAATAAAAGCTTAAAGTTGTTCTTCTTTTGCATTATCCCAAGAACGTTTGGACAAAACTTAGGTTTTTCATTAATCATTACTATCAAGCTAGCATGAAAGGCAGTTTCAAGGCTTAACAGATGCAGTTGCAATACTTTGCAGGGGGATCTCATCATGAAAAGGAAAAAAGTGAGAACCAGAGGGATGGTTTTTGAGTTTTCATTGTACTCGACAGTGTATTTGGGGAACCATTTGCATAAAGAGCAAATCCCTGCAGTCCTAACCTTAAGAAAGTGGTGCGGGCAGGGCTCCCAAACAAAAGCTCTGCCAATTAAAGCCACTCTTGCTACTGTCTGCAGTCAAGAACACTGCTTCCCAGTAATGACTCAGTCTCTCAATCTACATGACAGCATGTCAGCGGACCTCTCCCTGCTCAGGGAGCAATCTTAATTGGTGAAGTCTCAGGGGAGGCTGTGTTGGGATGTGAAAGCTGGGGCCGGTGCTTTTGTAGCATCTTGGTCAGTGCTTTATTTTGTGCCCTACTTTCCATGTGGAAGATGGAGGGCAAATTATATACAGCATTTCAGTACTCTGTTCAAATGAACAGCTCTGTCCTATAGTAGGGTAAAAGATATAGTGTTAGATAGTGAAGCTAACAAGAGGCTGGGAATGAAAGGGGATAAAGCTGAAGGAACTATACTTTATAATGGGACTCTACAGGCTATATGCAGGTGGACTTGACCGGACAAGAATAATTGATGGTGTTTTGTCTGTTGTACTACACCATGTTTAAGAGCTCACACACCTAATTTCTTCATATTTTGCTCCCAAAGAACCAAACTTTTTTTAAATGTATTTTTTAATGTATTGTTAAGGAACAGTTCTCCAGGGTTCCTGAAGGACAATGTTTTTGGCTCTCATTTTCATACCAGTCCCTGTACCAAACCAATTTCAGAGGACTGTTTTTTCATTTGTTAAACCACACAGGGAACTTTGTATGAATTCTTGAAGCAGAACAGAATCATCTTAAAGCATGAATCAGTGAAGAAATAGGTGCCAATAATTACATATGATCATGCTGGTGACTTTACAGAATATTTGTTGTCGTTGTTGCTTAATTTAATCTATGAAATAGGCCAAAGATAAGACACCATGACAGACATAACATAGTATATTTTAACAACAAGGTCATTCCAAAGCCTTCCAAAAAATCAATAGCTTTTAGAGAATTTCAAGAATTCATTGCCTTCTTAAGACCAGTGGTCCTACATCATTGATGGTTACAAGGCATCAGATCTAGAATAGGAGAAAAGAATATACAGAGTGAAGAATTTAATTGGATAAACATTCTAGAATGTTTAAGTTACTTGCTTTTCCCTGTACTTTGGCCTGATAGAAATAATTATCACCTTACTGAGACTGGGCGCATGCTGCACCTATGAGGGTTCTACTGTAACATATTGGCTGTCAGTGTGTATTTCTGGACCAACTACTTCCTGGAGTTCTTCATCACTTTCTGATGTGCTAGCTCTCCTTGACTCTTAACTAACGAAACATCCACATGCTTAATGAGTTTTTAAATATCGCCACCGCACTTCATTGTCACTATGGTGAGCTTTTAATTTGCCGAGCAATTAAGTGCAGGCTCTCATCCATCAGCTCTGGTTTGTCTAGAGGGAGCCTCACTGCTGTTTATTGATGGCTTCCACAGAAACACTGTGGTTAAATGAGAACTCCCATGGTGGAGGTCATTCCTCCAGCTTCAGGAAGCCATAGACTGACACTGGAGATGAATTGTTAGCCTAGCCAGTTACACCTCAGATACCTGCAGATATTAGCAGGCACGGCTGGGAAGGTCTTTAGCTGGTGTGATGGATATTTCTAAATGTATATAGGTGCCATGTGCCATCTGTTTCTGCCTGTGAAAAAAACTTCTCAAAACTCTTCACTTGCAAACAGTTCACGCTTCATGTGAAAGGGACGGCACCAGGTGAAGTGAGAACTGACTGGTTGCGGTTCAAAGTGGAGAGAACTGATCCCAAGCAGAAGTGTGAGAAGAAATCATCACTTCTCATCTATAACTGGAGTTCAAATAAATTCAATACTGTAAACATTGATAGTTATCTCTAGAGATATTTCTGTTCCATGGCTCCAATGAAGGCATCAATGTGCACGAGAGAGATGAAAAATCATCCATCTCTTTCACTTTTCTCAAAGATGAATAAATTTACAGATGCTTGAACAGGTTTCACTGAAACCATTTTGACCCGTGTGACCCATAGTGAGCTGGTGACACTATTTCAGGACAGTGCTACACGCACTTTCAGGAATACCCAGAGAGCGACTCCCACTAATACATCCTCATCCCTCATCTCGACAGACACCAGACGACGGGAAAAGTGCTGGGGAAGAATATTCAGTCTCCCTTGAGTAGCCTGTAATAAATTACACTTTCATCCACTGAGCGAACCGTTTGAGATTCTATCCATCTCTGTTTTTTTTTTCATTCTGCATCCCTCGCTCTTCATTCCAGCTTGGCTGTCAGGAACCACCTGGCCGTGGTTTTGTGTGTACCCAGTGTACCTTTAGTGCATTGCTTCTCATTCTGGAAAATAAAAAAAATCTTTTTGGCTCACACCATAGATACTAAAAATCTCTGTGAGGCTCCCACCCTGAGGTTGACAAAATTTCACTTCTTTTAGGTCTTCTATTATCAGGCAGATGCTTTTCATATCATTTCAGATTCAATCCCTGATTTTGGTATTATTTGATGTCCATGGACTGCTTACATTTTTTACAATAATGGGCAATTTAATGTGGCTGTAGGGCTAAGGCCTGATTAATGCGAAATGGCTGCACAATATTTATTTTATACAAAATGCGACCCTTTTTTTTCATTTATTTGCTTGCACAACAAAAATGCATTACAGCTAAACAGTAAAGCAAAAAAATCTTTGAGGTTACTAATGGTGACCTTCGGAGAGTGTATTATAAACCTTGGCAAAATGAGGCTGTCATTCATCTGCCTTATGTTCTCTTTTTTCTCTCTTTCTCTCTTCCCTCTTCTTTTCTCTTCTTCCCTCCTTAACCTTCGTCTGATTCATGCAGACTTATCGCCCTTGGGCAAACCCAGTGGCATTTCCATAGCAACCACCTGCCCCCTCCAGCTCTATGGCTGCAGTGGATCAGCAGTTCTCTCTTTCTCTCTCTCTCTCTCTCTCTCTCTCTCTGTCTCTCTCTCTCTCTCTCTCTCTCTCTCTCTCTGTCTCTCTCTTCTCTCTCTCTCTCTCTCTCTCTCTCTCTCTCTCTCTCTCTCTCTCTCTCTCTCTCTCTCTCTCCCCTCTTTTCTCTCTCTAACCCCCCCAACCAGCACCTGTCTTAGGCAGTTATCAGCACCCTTAAAACATGCATAATGCTCTTTTGTCCTTTCACTCTGTGGCTCCTTATCCCTCTTTCTTACATTCTGATTTTTCACGGCAACCCTGAGGGTAGCTTTGGATATGAAGTTAAGGGAGGGCCTGCACCAGTTTTTGGGATGTGACTCCCTCCATTAAACCAAAAACTAGCTCCTTTGCTAGAATGTACAAACAGTTATGTGTTAAGAGTTTATAAAAACACAGTTAAAAAGTGTGTTTTAACACTTTTAAATGGATCCTCATCTGCCACGCTACTCTAGCAGATGCTTAGCAATGGAAGTGATGAATGTGTTAACAGGCGAACATGCGCTTTGTACAGCCTCTCTAAATGGGACATTTAAAACAAAGTTATTAGGGCTACAAACCGGTTTAACAGAGTTGTCATGTGAAATATCCTTGACCCCCTCTCATATTTATGGGCATGCTCACACACACACACACACACATGCATGCAAAAGCAAATACAAATGTTATTTGACTCCCCACTAAAGTCTTGACCCAGACTGAGCATCACTCCTAGTATGAGTGCAGTCATTGTCTGCTGTCTCCCACCCAGAGTGCTTCACCAACTTTCAAGGACTTTCAAGAGTTGCTGACACTCTGTTTTACTTTCCCCTCCACCCCCTGTGTAATGATAAGTGGGCAGTTACCTGCTAAACACTCTGGGTCAAATCCAAGAGTGGACTGCTCCAATTTCAATTCCAAGGGGGATTCATTTCCTAATTTCTGTTCAGTGATAAACAAATGATCCAGATTTTAGAGGGCAGACAGAGTCACTAGCTATCTATATCCTTGATTTTGATGGTTTACATGAAGTAGGTAATCCGTTTAGACTAATATGATCGAACAGCCAGGCCTTGAATGGACAAATTTACCTTTTTTAGCTTTCCACTGGAACTCTGAGGTGAACATCATTCCAAACGCTCATTCAGCTTTAAAATCATTAACATCAACATCATCATTCAGCTATGTGATCTTAAAATAAAACATCTTAAGTCTTTTCCTGTGGAATCTATTGACAGAAGAAGAAAGCCGTTAACCAGTCTTGTACACTTCCACCAAGTTCCTAGTGATGTCTTTTGGTCATGAGCCATCAACTAGTAAGAGAAAATGAAAGCAGGCATGTCATTTGAAAGGTGTGGCTGTTCGTATATGTGACATTCTGGAGGTACAGTCCCATCTAAATAAAACTTCTAAGCAATGAGATAAGCTCTTTGTATCACATTAACTTTGAGGTCAGGAAATTTCAAACCACAAGCTAACAAATGTGAAAACACTGATCCCCTGTCACTACTTTGCAGTCTCCAATCTCCCTCAGACTGAACTTCCCGCAAAGGATATAATCCACCTGTGAGCATCTTCCTCCACTTTTATATGTTACCCTGTGCTCCTCCCTCTTCTTAAAATAAGTATTAACTTCTGCACCTTCCTTTTTCACCCCAACTGCATTTCTTCTCTTACCATTTCCATAAACCTCCATCCTCAACATGCTTCTCTTAATTAATCCTCAGTGCTCCTCTGCACATGTCCAAACCAACGCAATCTTGCTTCTCTAACTTTGTCTCAAGATTATGAGATGTCTATTAGACCTGAGCTGTCCGTCTAATATGCTTGTTCCTTACCCTTCACCAACCTGCCCAAGTCTCAACCAATCACCACTCCCTCTCCCCTGAGTAAGCATAAGCACTAACAACATTCATTATCACACCTTCCAGCTTCAAACTCATCACTCTATCATCTAACATTTGCTTCACCTCCAAAACACAGATCAGTAGGTTGCCCTGAGGTACCCTTGAGTAAGAAACTGTCCCTGTCACTGCTTCTCAGGCACTTTCCATAGCTGCCCCTGTGCTGCATGTGCGTGAGTGTAATTTAGTTGTGGTTCACAGTGTGCCATGCTGTGTACTCACAATGACAAGAATAGTCACTCTCACTTTAGCTTATTTTTTTCAATTTAAACCCACCTCCACCTGGCCTTACTACCCTTCCATCTAGTCTTGTGCACACACAAAATATCAACCTTCCTTCTCTCTATCATATCAGCTAATTTTCAACCTTTAGCGGTCATGCTGCCAACATTCAGTTCCTACCCTTCCTTCTCTCTTCCTGCCTCCTAACATGCCTTCTTCCTCTGCTTTTTCTTCTTCAGCCAACAGAAGCCAAATTTCCACCTGAACCCTGTTGGCTAACAGTACTGATAGTTACCATTGTTAATTGGGATGGAAATTTTGTATCTTTTTCCACAGATTTGATTTGGCAAAAATATTATACCAGCTGCCCTTCCTGACATAACCCTCCCCATTTATCTTGGCTTGACACAAGACACTTACTAGTGCATCCCTAGCAGCTTAACAAATGGATGGGATAAATTAACCGTACAATAAAAATTATTTTTGCCTTCATTTGATATTATTTTGAGTTTTGGATAGCAAGTTTATGCATAGTTTTCTTGCTGGTTTCATACATAACATTACAAGGCAAGGAAAAGTTCCTCCATTGAGCCAAATTAAACTTTTTATGTTAATAAAAATTGAGTATAAAATGTGAAGAATAAAAGTATAAAATGTGAAGAATTGCCAGATCAAGGAAAATTCAATTCAAGCCCATTAGAGGTGGGATATAGCATTTGAGAAGCCCGTCCGCATATTTGGTTTGGCAAAAGTTTTACACCGGATGCCCTTCCTGACATAACCCTCCCCATTTATCCGGGCTTGGGACCGGCACCAAGAAATACACTGGCTAGTGCATCCCTAGTGGCTGGGTTTTTGAACCCAACACTAACCCCAACAAAAATTTAAGAAGTGATGAGCAAACCCAAAGTGAATAGTCCATATTCTAAAATGAATAACTTCTGTGATGAGAACAACTGCCAGTCATCTTCCTTCAGTCCTTTCTAAAATGCAATGCTGACACTCAGTTCATGAATTCCCTTGATACAGCTTTGCAGTTTCACTATTCTAATATATCACAGTTGGAGTAGGAAACCCAAGAAGGCCAATAACCTCTGCCTGGTTTCAGATGGAAATATAACTATGGAGTGTGACCTGATGGTCTTTCTGCAGTAAAACATAATGAGCAGAGCGTTAAAGCAGCAGCACTAGATGAAGTTAATGGGCCTTGAACTGAGCTCCTAATTGCCTTGTCTCTGTAACATTTATTCTGCCTCAACAGGGCTAAGCAACAGCGAGCGGTTATCAGGGAAAAGCTAGAGGAGCAGAGCTCAGCTGAGGTGAGGCGAGACATCACAGTGATGAAGCGGTGTCACACGGTGGCATAGCTTTGTTAACCCATGAGCTTTAACCCACAAAGACACGGATGCTTTTCTACACAACATGCAAAAGGGTTTTCTTCTGCAGCACAGTCCAGTATTGGATAGGGACCCCACCAGTAGCATCACAGGCAGAGAAAACAGGTGCATCACACACTTGCACACAGACATTAAAAACGTTTTTAGTAGATGAGGCACTTAGCTGGCTCTTAAAGCAGAGTGACACTCTCTCTAGGTCCCTGTGATGGGTCCATGCACTGCAATTACACACACAATTAGAGCCTCACACACCACCACACCATTGCTGTGAGGGCTGAGGGAGCTGTGTGAACAGTCTGTTTGCTCATTTGTGTGTGTGTGTGTGTGTGTGTAGGTGTGTGTGTGTGTGTGTGTGTGTGTGTGTGTGTATGTGTGTGTGTGTGTATGTATGTGAGACCTTCTCTTTTTAGTGGTAGAAGGTGAAAATGTATTTTATCAACTTTTCTACAGTGAGACAACTACATCAATGCATTCTCAGCTACATCTGGCAAAACTTCATCTACTGATTATAGAGCAATGAAGTAAAATGAAATCTGCTTTGTACCATATAGTCTTGTTTATTATAACAACATAAAAAAAACTGAAATAATTTTAGCAACTGCTTGGTATGCCAGATAAATATGTAAAACAGATGATAAAGTCTGAGAGAGAGAGAGAGCGAGAGAGAGAGAGAGAGAGAGAGAGAGAGAGAGAGAGAGAGAGAGCGAGTGAGCAGATTTTAGCTTCTTTCATCCTCATGCCTGACTGTTCTTAAACATCTTCCGTCCTGCCTGGAGAGAGAAAGAGAAATGTTGAGATTTTTTAAAGAGAGATTGAAAGATTAGTGGGAGGAATATATACATTTACAGCAATTATCAGATGCTTTTATCCAGAGAGAAATCTGTTGCCTAATGACCGAGTGAGTCCTTTGAGCTTCTTGAGTTACTTAAGGTCTTGCTCACAGGTTCAAATGGTGCTAGTGCTGGAGATTGAATAGAGGCAATTTCTTTGCCCAAGTGAATTGGCTACACTGACCACATATGTTTATGTGCGTGTGTGTGTGTGTGTGTGTGTGAGGGAGAGAGGAAGAGAGAGAGAGAGAGAGAGAGAGAGAGAGAGAGAGAAATTGGTGGGAAAATGGTCTGTATTAAGTCCTGATATAATATGTTGCCTGAGGTAGCTGAGAATTTGTTGATATGCAGCTTTATTCCTTGTTTTTTGTCTGAGATGTAGTTGACACAAATCATTTCTGTGATATAATTTAACACTTACTTTAGCTGGTCCTGAAGGAACAGCTCTGGGACGTTTGATTGATTGTTAGTGAATAATCAATTCATTGTCAAGGAACGGACCATTCCAATAAAATATTACACACACACACACACACACAAACATAGACACACACACAAACACACACACACACACACACACACACACACACACACACACACACACAAACACACACACAGACTACATAACTCACTCTGTATCTTTCTTTCTTGCCTCACTCTGCATTCCCTGTGGGGTTGCAGTGGGAATGGGGAAATATGCATGTCGGAGCACCAGGAAATTGTGGTTTTTGGCATGAATTCCCAGGACTAGTGTGTGTGTGTGTGTGTGTGTGTGTGTGTGTGTGCGTGTGTGTGCGTGTGTGTGTGTGTGTGTGTGTGTGCGTGTGTGTGTGTGTGTGTGTGTGTGTGTGTGTGTACCTGCTCACTTGCATGTCTGCTTCCACACATCCCGCAGTGTATTTCGTGTCAGTTACCATTAGGAGGTGACTCCACACTTGTTCTGTTTGTGTGCAGTATTTCAGTATACACTTCTGGCAGAGGTATGATGCAAAGTGATGCAAACATATTGAGAAATAGAATATAAACTCAGAAGCTTTGACACACTCAAGATGATTTAACATTAAGCCTCTAAGCACTGACCACAAAAGTCTCTTTAGCTGCATTCCAATTGCCCAGTTGTTTCTGAAGCCCTGCTGAGGTGGCCTGTCCTGCCTCTCTTGATAAGATTCACATGGTGCACTTTTGGAGAATCACATGGTGTCTACAACACTCCGAGAAATGAAATTTTCACTCCAGTCTTGTAGTCTAGACTTGGACTTGGAGATCATTTATCATTCTAATTTGGATCTTTGGTCCCATGCCTTGGTGTTTATACATTATGGGATTATCCCACTCTACACCAAATCCAGAGCTTTTTTGACATGAGCCCAGCCCAGCCCCACTGTGTACCTAATCTCTGTACATATGTACAAAGTCATTATCTCTCTTTCTGTGTCTTCTGTAGTAGATTCAGTATTTTGCATTGTGCCACGGTGCCATGTGGCTCCATGTTCAGACCCTGGCCCCTGGCATGGGGTCCCTTATTTAGCGGATTAGCTGCGCAGACGTGGGCTTGGATCCAAAGCCTCATGGTTTTGCAGTTTCAAAGCCTTCTGGGTGTAGCGGAAGCAGGCTTTTGGAACCTCAGCCAAAAACTCTATTCTGCCTGTTGTGTCTGACACATTGCCATGGACGCGGTGGGAGACCAATCTGACAACATTGTTGATTACTTAGCGATTAGTCAGTCATCCCTCTAGAGACGGCTATTAGCAATGACCATGCACAGCTGAGAGAATGGGGAAAGTTCACACTGAAGAGCTGAGGTCTAGCGAGCAAGTGCAACTAAGCTTTGGATGCACAGTTTTACCTACTGGTGTGCTCTTTTGTGTCATAGCTGTGCAACGTTTTGCTGCTTTTCTGTGGTGCCTTTTATTCAACCCAATTGATATGCATTCCTGCAATAAATCATGCCCAAATATAGTCTCAGCCAACTGCTCTCTGTCATATTGCTGCTCTGTGCTAATATGCATGCAGCTCTTGGGTTAATGCTGAGTATGATGAGGGCTTCCTCCTCCACACTGCCTCCTCTGTGCACCTCCCTGTCAATCACTTTTCGTTTACTGCTGAAACCAGAGGCTCATGAACCTGCTATTATGCAAATGGATGCATAGCGATACTGTTTTCATAACAGCTCTTGGTCAGCCCACATCCCAAAGCAATTGGTCATTACTTCATGACTCTTGGAGAAAACAGACCTGTATGTGCGTGTGTTTGTGTGATGGTGAGTTTCTTTCTGTGTGTGCATATTGCAGTACCTACTGTAGGTGTCTGAAGGAGATGGAAGGACTTTTTTTTTCATTTTGCATGCATGATGCACAAAGAGCAATTGACAATTGGGGGGTGGAAATATGTGTGTGTGTGTGTGTGTGTGTGTGTGTGTGTGTGTGTGTGTGTGTGTGTGTGTGTGTGTGTGTGTGTGTGTGTGTGTGTGAATGCATGTTCATTTTTTCATGAATATGTGTGCCAGTGGAAAGAGGAAGCGATCTTTGTATGTCTTTGTGGCAACGGCTGTGTGTGTGTGTGTGTGTAAGAGAGTGTGTTTATGTGTGTGTGTGAGTCACTCTGTGCTTGACCCTGGCACTGCCTACACAAACAGACCCCAGCTGAGTGCTGTCTTTGTAATGGCTTTGTGTTCGCTCATCATTTGACCTTCGACCTTACCAGAGCTTCTTCTCCGCTCCTCTCTGCCACCTATTAACCTTTTATGCTATTTATATTGCCAGATATTTACCAGCCTGCCATAGCCCACACACACGTTGCATGCAGCACTATCTCCATTACAGTTACACCAAGCAATAATACTCTAATCTGAATGATTACTGAGCTTGCAGATAATATCTGTGGTGATTGATGGCTCAGGGAATTTTGCTTGACAACAGACTGTCATTATCTTGAATCCAGCTGCCATGTAATGGTAATAATGGCAGTAATTTAATCATATATACTCTATAGTGTGTTACTACATTGTAGTTAGAACAAAAATCATTTTATTGGCATTTTAATAATGAATTTTCTTGGTAAACAGCCAACAGGTGGTGCTATTCTATATTTAGTGTGGTGGAGGTGTGTGGAGTTGCGTTGCTGTTTAGCAGCTTCCATCTCCTCCCCTCTTTCTCCTCTGTCTGTCCTCTCTTGGCAGAGTGACGTAACCCCTAAGTCTGGGCACAGCACTCAATTACACTCATACATACACACACACACACACACACACACACACACACACACACACACATTCTCTCTCTTATGGACATGCACACAGAGCAGATCAGACACAGAAAAGGCAGCATTGTGTGTGTTTGTTGCAATGCTCCCTCCCTGTGGAGCACTTGGGTGAATGCCTGGGTGTGAATGGGGGTCAGATGCAGCGGTGGCCCCTCGCCACATCCCGCCGAGCCTCATTTTCGCACATTAATCACCCCCATTCACAGATAATGAGCTCCCCCTCTGTAGCGTTTAACCGCTCTCCCTGTCCTTTGGACCTGCTCATTTGGGCCTCGGCAGGGGGGATGCTTTCTGCTTGTGTAATTCCAATCAGAGCTGTAAACAGGTTGGTCATCTTATCTGCTCCCTGGCTACATCACAACAAAGAGCAGATTCTTCAGTGAGTCTCTCTCTCTCTCTCTCTCTCTCTCTCTCTCTCTCTCTCTCTCTCTCTCTCATGCTCTCTTTCTCTGTCTAAAAGTTAAAAGTGCTGAAAAGAAAAGAGTTTTCATACTTTTCTTTTAAAATGTATTAATAAGTTTGACATTGTGTTCGCATCTAATAACGAACCTTTTGAAAAACTGTCATAACAAGCCTCATTATCTCATTATCTTTGTTAACTTGAATGCATGGAAATGCAATTTTAGCCTATTGGTGTTGGCCCATTCTTCACAAAATGCTTTCACAATAAAGTAAATTGCTGGCGTTTTATTAGTGTGAAAAATATCAAAGTGGAAACAAATGGGTTGTAATAAGAAAGTGGCAACAGGAATATGTTTTTGTGTGTGTGCAGGTGTGTGTGTTCAGGTGCACATTGAATGTATTGGTGTAATTTGTAATTTCCCATGCTTTAATTGCATTAAGCGTTGGTGAATAGACCAGCTGGGGTCAAAGATCATTTCTTACAAACACCTTTCACAGGCCTGGACTCTGACCTCGACATCGTTTTTGTGGATATAGTGGTTTCCTGTCTTTTTTAAATGACATTTTCTTACTAAATTTTCCAGATGATGTGTTGTCAGTGACCTGTTGAGTAAAGAGTGCACAAGGTTGCATTCTATAAAAGCATGCTTGAAAGGATTCCTTGGTACCACTGGATGATTCAGGAAAGAGCAACTTTCATGAATGAGATGAGTCAATTTGAAGAACTCTGGGAAGATTAGTAGATTCTTGAAAATATAATAATAGTTAATGTTAAAATCTTTGCAGCTCTAACAGACTCAAATGTTCTTGGGAGGTTTTATATTAAACGATGAAACAAAGTGTGGTCAGGTACTGATGTTTAGGCTCAACAAACACCACTGATGGCCCTCCACTGATGCTGGGGCCTTTTTAGCTCTCTAGCTTTTGCTTGGTTGGGCATGGTGAGCTTAAGTCCACTTTGGTTGTTACATTGCCATTACTGTCGGTAGTGCTTTTCAGTGGAGATTATACAAGCTTATCTATGGTGACACCTTTAATAAGGTGAACGCACCAGTTTGAAGTGGTGATACTTTTAGACATAAAGTGTATAAAGTGTATATGACCTGCAAAAAGCTTTACCTACATCACAGACATGCAACATTTTTAATCAATGCATGGCTAAATTAAAGGATCTCCAACCTTAAAGATTCTGTGCATGTTTGAGTGTGTGTGTTGGAGTGAATATTTACTGCATGTACAGTATGTGTGAGTCTACTGTACATAAGTGAGCTGTAGAGGCCATGCGAGTGTGGCAGCAGTGTTGTAATGTGAATAAGGTCTGGAGGGATTTCCTCCTGCCGTATCTCTGACAGGGGGTACATGGGGAACTATGGGCTAATTAAAACATGCTATTAACTGAGAGGCCACACTGTCACGATAAGAAAAAGAGAGGCTGAGGGAAATTAGCCAGCACCACTTCTCTGTCAAATAACGTTGCTTCTGTGCCAGCAGACAGTGCATGTGTGTATGTGTGTGTGTGCACCCCATTGTTTATAGGACCATAAATTTGTGACATTTTTATGGGGTTGCTGTCCTCTAGAACTAAGTGATTCGGCTCCTGTCGTAAGCAGTTACAATAACATTCTCATTCTCCTCACCTGCCAGTCTGAAGTGTCACTGCTGGTCCTTTTTCAAAATTACACCTGTGTGTTTAATTAAAATATATTGTAAATGTCTAATAAACATTCAGTGGGCTGTGAGTGAACAGCGATTGAAAATGGAGAGCGGGGCGTTTATGAGGTGAGCTTCTGTTAGTGCCTGATGATTTATTATTTTACTCTTGGAGGAGAGACTGTTATTGGCAGATGTTTTTTTCCAGCAGCATGTATCCTTTGGTTCTTTGAACAATGCCATGGAAGAACCATTTCTGGTTACATAAGAAATCTTTTAATGAATGCTACTACAGAAACATTTCCATAATAAGATGATGTGAACAAAAATAACAATTTTCTTTCTTTTTTTTAACAAAATAAAGGACATCTACATAATTGGGTTCCCGTTGCCCTCCATTTAAAAATGCTGTATCTAGATAATAATTGTTCTAGGACTGTATGTCCAAGACTAGAACTTTTTCAATTGTATGAAAAAGTTTCCTCTCTGTCTTTCACAACACTGGATTTTTCTGTAGACTCGTTGCAATGGTGCTTCTGTGTAGATGTTTAAAGCCTATGTAAAGTGAAAGTGACCGTTCTTGTCATTGTGAGTACACAGCACACCACACAGTGAACCACAATGGAATTATACTTCTGCATTTTACCCATGCACACTCGCACACCTGCAGGAGGGGGCAGCTATTGAAAGCGCCCAGGGAGCAGAGACGAGGGTGGTACCTTGCTGAAGGGTGACTCAGGGCAACCTGCTGGTAATG
>CM029369.1:17247401-17277401 GCA_017165825.1 Hepsetus odoe
TAACAGGTGCATAGGGTTTTTTGGAGAGAGAGCTGGAGGGATGGACGGGGGCCTGGGAGAAAGATGGCGTTGAGGGGAGAGGGGTGTGAGAAGGGGTCCCGGGGTCATCCCTAGCTGAATGGAGAAGGGGCACTTGTTCTGCACAGAAAACTCCCCAAGTTAAAAGATCGCGGAAGGCAGGCTTCCACACAATGACGAGCCATTAGAGAGAGCTGAGAAAAACACAATGCAATTACTCCCACTGCGGCTAGAAACCACGGCCGGATGGGAAGACACTATTTCACACTTGTAATGCTTTCTATCCAGATTCACTGCACAAGCACATTACACTTAGCTTTCTCATTTAAAGGAGGGGGGATTTATGACAAATGATTGCAAGGACACACAAGAGTACACCTACACACAAACACACACACACACACTTCTTTACTTGAAGTGAATTTTAGTGGCATCTTGCAGTCTCTATGGAGTTGAAATGGAGTAGAAATAATCTAAAAGCACTTGATTTGAACTGAGGGAGTGCTCTCATGTGTGCTGTGTCATGCTGAGTTGTTAAGCTCTACTTTAAAAAAGCTTGCGCTTCTCCTCTGCCTCTTTCCTCTGGATCGGGCAAACAGTTTCTTTATTTTCATATCGAGGAGTTTTTGATGAAGAAAAGGGGGAGGAAATGATGTTTGTGTGTGTGTGTGTGTGTGTGTGTGTGTGTGTGTGTGTGTGTGTGTGTGTGTGTGTGTGTGTGTGCGTGTGTGTGTGTGTGCACATTTAGAGGGGGATGGGGCAGCCAATCTCTTCAGTGCCATGATGAAAGCCCAAAAGAGGTGGCAAAGGAAAACCACGGGAATGTTCCGGGGTTGCCACGGTGATAGAGAGGGCCCACTCACAGCATGGTTTTCAGAAGTTTGCAGGCTTTATCTGTGAGACGCAGCATTGGGCCTCAGGCCAACACTTCAGGAGAGCGTGCATGCGCACACACACACACACACACACACACACACACACACACACACACACACACACACACACACACAAATGCACGCACTGAGCACAAAGAACACAAACATGCACACAATTAATTTCATATCAACCATATTCACAATAGAACACCGTCACATCACACACGCACACACACACACGTCCAGGCAGATCACAACATTTGTTCAAGCTTTACTGAGAGGGGAAAAGAGTGCTTGTTCATAAACAGTTGACGCACATCCTATACTTACTATGTATCTTTGTTCCACTCCAACAAAACACTCCCTCTGAAGTAAAAGCAGATGAAATTAAACTAGTCAGTGTTGATGTTGAGAGATACAAGCAGTGAAAAGCAGATTAAGATGAGTTACTGTTCTGTGCCACTGAAAGACACAGCACCATAACAGAGGATGGTGTCTCATTGAGGTTTTCTAAAGAGAGGGAGAAAACAAAAAGTAAAATGTGGAGGATTTTTGGAGGTCCAAGTGTACGGACTCTTCCCAGCAGGCAGCCAACACTGTCATAACGTAGATTATTAGCCAAAACACTGTCTCTATGTTCAGATGTTCAGATGTTCAGATGTTCTATGCTCGTTTCAGTGCTGTTGTGGTCTTATATTATATTATCCAAATGATACATTTAACGAATTTATTTTTGATATTGCAATCAGTGTAATGCTAATTGTAGTATTGTTTTCAAAGGACATTCTCAAAGCCTCCAGAGCTTCTGAAAAAGAAGTAGAAGATACGGTAGGAGATCCAGATGGCAGGAGGGGATCACTAAAGTGTATTACAGCAGTAAAAATTTCTTGTTGATGTTCTGATGTGCATTGTAAGTTTTTTATCATGTGTCACCTTGTTTACAATTGATAATGTGCCCTGTTTACATTATTTATATTAGCTAATCAACAACCATTACTGAGTGTTGAGAGACAATGTTGTAACAACATCTTCACAACACCCACCTTGTGCACAAATTCCCTAAATCCAGAAAAACAAAAAAAATAAAATATTATTCAAACTATGTGTGTGCTTACTGGCATAAATGTGTTTGAAAGGGAAAGAAAACCATGCAGAAGCAAAGGCATCACATGTAGAGCACGGGTCACTGCAGATGACCCTAAGCACCCCCTCAGCTCACTCTTCAAGCGGCTTCCATCAGGTCAAAGATACTGATCGAAGCCGCTTGCAAATGGAAACACTATGGCAAGTGTTTTATTTTCTCTGCCATATCATCATTAATCAAACCATCTCAGTATCTATCAGGGTAAAGGTGCTTTATCTGTCAGGTGCTATGAATATAGCTAGGTGGGTTTTAATGTGAATGTTGCCTGAATGAATGTTCCACGACTGTAAGACTGTAAGGCTTTGTACAAGCTTTGACAGCAAAAAGCAAAAGCATCTATCCATCCTTCCATCCATCCATCTATCCATCTATCCATCTTTCCATCCATCCATCCATCCATCCATCTAAATATGTTTATATTTTGTAATTAGTTGAGAAATTTATTTTCATAAATTCCATTT
Source organism: Hepsetus odoe (assembly GCA_017165825.1). Classification (NCBI taxonomy): domain Eukaryota; kingdom Metazoa; phylum Chordata; class Actinopteri; order Characiformes; family Hepsetidae; genus Hepsetus; species Hepsetus odoe. The sequence goes on from CM029369.1 coordinate 17,249,900, forward strand.
TAACTTTCCAAATGTCTTATCGATTTCATATTGCAAATATGTTTGATATTACAAGTACGATTCTGAACCTGTCCAAGGAACTGGCATTAAATTGGAAATAAACCATGTTTTGTTGCAAACGGTTGCTATAGAGCTGTGAAGAGTTGCTATATAAGTAATGGATGGACTAAGAAAATCTACTGTAAACATTTTCCCTTGTAAAAGCCTTTTTGTCAAACTGGGCATATGGGGCATCAAGCCAGTGTGTTGTTTGCTGTGTGTTATGGTAGCTGGTATATCCTGAGCTGTATTTTGGAGCCACGTACTGATTAACAAAAAGTGACATTTCATAAACTTGGCTCTGAACATGTTTCTTTAAGGTTTTATAGTAAAGACCTTGTTGTATTTTCAACCATTCGCACCCAAAAAATTCATTTGATTCCATCCATCCATCCATTATCTGCCGCTTGTCCTAAACGGGGTCGCGGGGGAGTGCTGGTGTCCGACCCAGCGCACACAGGGCGAGGACGGGGGACACACCCTGGACAGGTCGCCAGCCCATCGCAGGGATCTAAAAAAACAAACAAACAAAAAATTTTAAAATGGTTCTATATAATGCCAGTAAGTATTCAGGGTCTAATAGCTTTCCTTATCTACTGTTTAAGTATATTAGGCTTACACACACCTTAAGAAACCTTAAGGAATATAAACCAGTTTATTAGAGGTTTTGGGAAATGTTAAAAGATTGGTCCTGCTTAGACTGAACTGATTTGTTTTGTTTGTTTTTGTTTGTTTGTTTGCTTGTTTTGATGAAATTGATTTCAGGCTTCGTATCTTTGCTTTTATAGCCTAATCAGCTTGCACTGTAGACCACTGATCACTGTAGTCTCACAGCAGGAGCAAAATAGCCTAACATATTCCAGTTTGGATGTTGATAGATGCTGTTTATGCTGCAGTGTTACCCCGTTTGATGAATTGGAATAAAACCATCTAACGATCTAATTAATTCATCTAATGATGTAATTAATTTTCTACTATTTTTTGACCTGTAATTCCTTTTTTTTAATTCCCCAAGTTAATTTTACTTGTGTTTAAGTAATTTTATTTTTGAGCAGCCGCTCAACCCCATCCCTTTAAAACTACCAAGCAATGACTCACATTGGCATTCACAATGATACACACATATCTAGTTTCAGTGGATTAATGGACTAAGGAAAAAAACAGCTCAAAACACACTCTCCCATACACACATGCGCACACACATACACACACGTGTGTGTAGCTGATTTATATTCATTGCCAGTCACAGACTCGCAGCAGGACACTGGCAGAGTGCCTTTGTGTGCAGGCTGCCATTACGGCTTGGCACGGGGCCAGGATCTACAGGGAGTCAGTGGGTCAAGATGACAGCGGTGGGGCAAGAGCAGTGAGGTGCCCTCCAGAGCCAGGGCCTCCAGGGCTGCCCAGCTGAGCTCTGTGACTGCTCCGTGGGTTTCATTGCGCCTCCGTCCTCCCCCCGGAGGCCCGGAGCTGCCAGTCCTGTTCTGGCCCACAGCTGCCCTCCCTCTGCCAGCCTAGACCTCTCCAGTCCCTGCGCAGCAGCAGCTACCATGGCCAGCTGGCTCCTCAGGTCCACAGAGAAGGCTTTTCAGCAGTAATTTCTGTGAGAAACACAAACATGCATATATACACACAGAGATTGCTCAGGTTATGGAAAACTAACATATACATGCATATGTACATGCATCCATATACATGTGTGTGTGTGTGTGTGTGTGTGTGTGTGTGTGTGTGTGTGTGTGTGTGTTTGTGTTTGGTATTCTTCCATTGGACATTTGTACTCTAGGTAAACATTTTTTTATGTTTAATTGTACATAAACTTACACATATTGTACATATTTTCATAACATTCACAGTGTGAAAGATTAACATTCCTACATAGGATTTTCCACAGCACCCCATGCTGCCAGACGCTCTGTGTGGCGACAGTTTACTGTTCTATATCCAGTGGCACATAGCTGGGGATTACTGGGAAAGACTTGGCAACCTGTAAAGCAGCTTCTGCAGGGCTGCTGTGCTGTGCCAGTTTGTGTAGACTGGGGCTGTGAGGGTTAGCCCAGCAGGTGCTCTGCTTGTGGGAACTTATGCAAACTGTACCCTGCACCTAAATGAATGCGATGTAGTGAATAAAAAAATAAATAAAAAGTCAGTGGTTTCTTTGCATTTCAACACTAGCAAAGGCAATTTGTCTTGTAAACGTTGGTAAGCAGATTCAACCACTCCTCTGGTTTTGGATCAGTGAATAAAATTGTGTATAAAGGCCTTTGCAAGCTTGTAGTGGAAGAATCATAAAAATGGCACTTTTGAGAAGGCTTGTGGTGCAGACTGTAGAGGAGTTTTAAGGCTGCTTTGCAGTTTTAAGGTGACCCCCAGTCTTCTGCACAGGAAGAGAGGGAGAGAGATGAAAGAAGACCCTGTGTCCACAGCTTATCAAACTTTAATACACTCTGCCAGCACTGCCAGCAAAGAAGAGAGGAGCGGTAGGACTTTGCGCTCACACACACATACATACAGTTTCATCAAGCTCTCTGCTCCAGTACTGTGTGATTGAGAAGTAGAGCTAAAAGCCAATCTGAAGCACATGAGCTAAAAGGACAATTTCTTTAATTGAGACAGCCACTTATAAAGATTCTGCTAGGTATCAATTCAATTCAGTTTAATTTCTTTTAGTTCAGTTTTATTTGTATGTACTTTTTACAGCCAACATTTTCACTGAGCAGCTTTACAGTAATCCTTGTCTGTAACAAGCAATCCAAGGGTAACCGTGGCAGGCAAACCACTGAGAAGGGAAAAAAGATAAATAAAAAAAAGAACCCATCCTCCTGTGTTGACACTGGCAACAAACCTGGGAAAATAGAATGAGATTTAACATCACCCAGACCTAGCGGTAGTGAGAACCCTGAGATGGCAATGTTCAAAGACAAATTCAGCATCTGATCTGGACTCGGAGTTAAGCTCAATATACTGAGCTGGCTCAGGAAACTGAGCAGTTAACTGATTTAATTAAAAATGTAATGTCATTGTCACACAGTTCTGCAAATGTATTGAAATATTATCATGCCTTATTTCCCAACTCTGACTTGAATCTGATTTTATTATCTAAAAATCAAACCAACAACATGAAATCTTTCACTCAAATACTGCAAACCAAAATATCGTTTACATTTTGGAATCTGTCCATACATGTTTCCCATGTCAATGTAAATTAAAAAAATGAAAATCATTCCTTCAAACGGAACTTACAATTTATCCAGCTGTATCTGACCTATAGGCAGGATACAGTTAGAAGAACTTTATTGACACTTTACTTAAGTTTTACAAAAATAGTAGACCAGTGACCAACAGGAAGTGAAGCATTCTTAGAGATTTGTTAATTTCTAGTGATTTTTATTGTCATCTTATCTTATTGTCTCATTGTCATTTTATTCTGCAATGCATGTTATCTTGTGGTTGAGTTATGGTTCAGTTTGAGTGCATCTTTACAGATTTGTGTTTTCTGTTGAAGTGAAACAGTTGATCCTGTACTGGTAACAAATTTCAGCAAGCAACTGGCTGAGGCCTCTTTTTAGACTGCTGCAAGTACACAAAAGCAACACAAAATAACCTGATGAACAGCATCTGTTGAGTGTGTGAAACACAAATGTTAATGGCACTTAAATTTATTGATTAAGCAGGAGGATGACAATTCTTGGAGTGTCTTTTGAAATACTTGTACTTCATTTAAAGCTTTAATTTGTCAGTAAATATTATAAATATTATAAATATTATAAAAATCCTACCCACCCAGAAAGAGAGAAGCCAGTCTTGCTCTCATGGACTTGCACTTGCACTCTCTAGCCACTGACATCTACAGCACCACCAGGGATCACACTCCCAATGATCCCCCAATGATAGGCAGTTGTGCCACTCAGAAGCCCAAAAGTATATTTTTAAATCATATTTCCTCACTCCCATAATGCATCCTTTTCTGTAACTACTAGGGGATGAAAAAAAGCTTAGCTTTAATAGACATTGCTTATTTTCCCCTACTCTATTGGCTGGTTCATCATAAAATGTTCACAAGATGAAGGGTTGATGTTCTAATGAAAAAAAAGAGAAGATCAGTAATGAAGAAGTTGTAAAATAGCATGAGCAATTTAAAGATAAAATCATATAAGATGCACTGTTGCAGTTCCTTAAAGGCACCATGCAAGGTTTTAACTGCACGGTAAAAGCAGCCCCACAAGGTGAGTACATTTGAGGGAGCAGGGTGGGGACAGGGTGAACACTGAGGGGCTGAACTTCATCTTCCATTGCTTATGTCAGGGTGGATTACTGAGGTGATTCTGAGCGTTCCTTTCTTGTTTGGTAGTGTTATGCCGGCTTGAAACACATTCACTGCCTGAGGACAGCTCACTCTCACACAGGCTGTTAGTGTGTGAGTTTGCGAGATGGAAGGTGAAGACTAATAACAGTTCAAAATCTTTTCCTCCATTTTGATTTTTGTTATAAAAGATCAATTTTTTTGCCATGACCTCAGTAATAGCGTGATGTGATGTATGATATGACAATGATAATATGATATGAAAATATGGAAAACCCAGAAGTGGAAGTTTGTGGGGGTTGAGACACATGTGTGTGCTTATGTGATATGCAGAGGTTTTATTTGAGCATGTGTGCATCACTCTGTCTGGGGGTGCTTTTTTCTGAAGCGGTGTTTGAGCAGTGACAGTGTGTTAAAACACCACAGACTGAGGAAGCTCTTGTGAGAAGGAGATAAGGTATAGAGAGAGAGAGAGAGAACCCATGGAAGTGACGGGGGAGAATGGAGTACAAAAGAAAGAGAGAGGGAGAAGGACGGGGGAGATACTGAGAGGGTTTTAATTCAACTTCAGCAGGCTAACTCAAGCTGCTCTCAGGAGAACTTCCAGGCTTGTGTCACTGGAGGTTTGGGGATCATGAATCTAGACATTGTAAAGTATGCGGCACTTTCAGACTGTAGGTTAGAGGGTGTGAGGGTGAGGATCGTGGGATGTATTCTTATAGGTGATAAGGATAGCACTGAGCACATTAAGGATGTACTCTGCTGTACTGTGTGCCTGAGGTGTGTTTAGAAGAACAGCCAGGCTTGCCGAAAGCCTCTTTTCTCCTTCTAAAGTAGAAGTGATAAGGGTAAAGGCTTCTCTCTCCCGCTCTCACTCTCGCTCTCGCTCTCTCTCTCTCTGTCTCTCACAGTCTGTTCTTGTCTCCCAGCATTTTTAAAGCTGTAAAGTGGATAGGAATATAATATACATAAGGCATTAGACAACGTACTCTACACCCTTTAAAAATGGTTTGTCAGGGTTTCTTTAATAAAGAACCATGAACACTAAATTATATATAAAATGTAAATAATAGAAATGTTTTCAAAGGTGAAGGACCTTAGATCCCTTTTAATGACTCTAGATACCATTCTGCATCAAAAAAAAACATTTAGGGTAATGTGTTCACTATAACAGATGTAAAAAAAATTTGCCTTTGTTAAAATGATGAGTTTGTTAAACTTCAAACTGAATGCTCAACACTTTGTTAAGTTGCCTTTCTAACAGACAGGACCGTTTGCTCTGTTTACTTACGATCAGTTCATTCTACAAATCATACAGCACTGACATTAGCATTTTTTAAGTTGAAACACTTTTTGTGAAGTTTTACCCCCCTCCTCTCTAAAACTCTTTTCATACTAACTTTCCCTGCATGCCACACATTGCCAGCGGCAGCCCGCTACCACAGGTCCAGTGTAAGGTAAATGAGGGTAAGCAGCAGCGCCTGTGTTGGGACTTTCAGAGGTAAACAGTTCGCCGGGCCTGGGAGTGACATGCAGCACTTTTCTTTTAACAGCTATCAATATCCACACTGCCTAAATGGAGGAAAACATTGGTGTTATTGATTTCGATCTGCGTGCATTTCTCTTGCTTTTTTACGCTTGACAGCAGGCAGAGCTAGAGGTTCTTTTTGTTGACATGTGAAATAACTGCCCAAACGCTGAGCCATTTTCTCTGTTGCACTATCCTCTCTTAACCCTCCTTTTTTTTCCCTTCTTGAGAGTTGCTTGGTCCCCTACTACAGTACTGTGCAAAAGTTTTAGGCAGGTGTGGAAAAAATGCTGTAAACAAAGAATGCTTTCAGAAATATCAATAATGATTGTTTATTTTTAGCAATTTACAAAATGCAAAGTGAGCGAACAAAAGAAAAATCTAAATCAAATCAATATCTGGTGTTACTACCTTTTGCCTTCAAACCAGCATCAGTTCTTCTGGCCCCCACAGAGCCCTGATCTCAACATCATCCAGTGTGTCTGGATCACATGAAGAGACAGAAGGATGTGAGGAAGCCTACATCCACAGAAGATCTGTGGTTAGTTCTCCGAGATGTTTGGAACAACCTACCAGCCGAGTTCCTTCAAAAACTGTGTGTAAGTGTACTTAGAAGAACTGATGCTGTTTTGAAGGCAAAGGGTGGTCACACCAAATATTGATTTGATTTAGATTTCTCTTTTGTTCATTCACTGCATTTTGTTGATTGATGAAAATAAATGATTAACACTTCCATTTTTGAAAGCATTCTTTGTTTATAGCATTTTTTCCACACCTGCTTAAAACTTTTGCACAGTACTGTATATAAATGGTTTTTAGTGTAAGTGCATTTTAATTTAACCAATGATCAATCTTACTAGGCAACTTATCCACTTCAGTGTATGGTGCAGTCATTAATCTTAATACTTTTATACTCTTAATACTTTCAACTTTTATAAAAATGGTCCTTATAATTCAGCTGTTTTAAGGTGACCCCATTGCTGGACCAAGTGTCCAATTGTGCATACACAGCTTATATATTCGCCGAAGATATAATTCTCAGAATAAGCACTGATAAAAGACTGGGACACTCTGGAAGTACCACGATCCAGATCTTCAAACTCAATTGCACGTGTCAGTGCGAGGGTGTATAAAGCACCCAGCACAGAGCTGTGGAGCTGTGGAAGTGTGCTCTATGGAGTGATTGAGCTCTCTCCAATACTTTTGGAATGAGCGGAAATGATGTTTGTGATCCAGAACAAATCATCCAAAATCAGTACCTGACCTCACTAATGCTCTAGTAGTCCAGTGCAATCAAATCTTCACAGCAGCGTTACACCATCTAGCATAAATGATGAGGCTGAAGCAAAGGAAGGAGAATCTATAAGGAAATCTTGGCCCATACATACCCTTATGGGCTCTGAAAAACATTAGACCATATCAAGAGCGTATAATTTTGCACTTTCAATTGACCTATTCATCAATTTAAGAACGGGTTACTGCTGAGTGTCCATGACGTAGAGAACAAATGTTAAATTATGCCAAAAAAAAAAAAAGATACAAGGTTCTGTTTTGACGGTGGGTCAGTCTTGGTGAATAAAATACATTCTGTAAGCAGTTCAGTAAAGAAATGTGAGAGGTCACGTAAATTACCTGTGTTTTGCTTACTTTTCAATAATAAACAAAATGCAATTAGGAGGTGGTGTACCTAAAGGTTACTGGAAACTAAAAATGTGTGTACATATGATTCAACCCTATATGGTATGAAGATTGCCTATCAAATCAGAACCTTAGGGTTTATTGGCAGAAAGACGTATTGATGTTAAAATTATACTCAGGGCCCTAAATTGAGCAAACGGTAACATCCAGCGGTGTGTTCACATGTATGAGTGTGTGAAAGTGTGTCAGCTGATGTGTGTGGCCTCTTTATCTCAGCATAAAAAGGAGTAATATTGTCTCCCTCTTTCTGTGTCTGCATGAGAGAGAGAGGGAGAGAGAGAGAGAGGGAGAAAGATAGAGAGAGAGGGAGAGAGAGAGAGAGACAGAGAGAGAGAGAGAGAGAGAGAGAGGGAGAGAGAGAGAGAAGATGAGAGAGAGAGAGAGAGAGAGAGAGAGAGAAGATGAGAATCATCATCTGGCTGTGACTGGCATAATTGGCTCTTTTCTTCCCTGCCGCTACTTAGCGCTGATAGCCCAATTTAGCTGCTGCATGCTAAAGACACTTTCAGAGTGTAATCAGAATTAAAGAGAATGGGTTTTACTCACTTTAAAGGCCTTTTTGAGGCACTCTCTGTGGACTGAAACGCTGATGGGTCCCTTTAGTTGTCAGAGGAGCTGGGACCACATGCAGTTAGTGAGGTCTGATGACGATCACTCGCCTGTGGTGTGTCCTTAGGTAACGATGGAGGATACACTCCACACACTCTCACTCTCTAAGGCTGACCCAGTCCTCCACAGACTGGCAAGCATTGTGCCTCCGCTTTCTAGTAATAATCGCATGGAGATTTTTGTAAATTGGACTCCAGATACTATCAAAAGACTATTTAAGGCTTTCAAGTAAAGATATCCATAGTTAAGTGACAAAGGATGAGTGGATTGCACTTCATATTGCAGTGCGCATGCTGATGCATTTTTTTTGGCCCCTTTTTGCAGATGATTGGCTCATGACTACAGTGGAAATGGACAGTAGCTTTGAGATAATCTGTCATTTCCTTTCAGCCTGCTCTGTCGCTCCGTCTGCCTCTGTCTCCCTTTTACTCCTGATCTTTCATTTTCATATTCTCTCTCTCTCTCTCTCTCTCTCTCTCTCTCTCTCTCTCTCTCTCCATCTCTCTCTTACTCTCTCCCTCTCTCTCCCTCTCTCTCTCTTTCTTTCTCTCTTTCATATATGCATAGTGGTTTGAGTTTTCTCGCTGCGGGCTATTTCCTTTGGTAGGCTGAATAAAATGCAAATGCAGCAGATGAGAATGAAAGGAGAAAAAGGACTGTTCTATGGTTTTGTTCCTATTAGTATGCGCCATAGTTGCAGAAAACCTTGAATATATCTGAGGAACATTTCTCCTTATGAGCTCAGAGCTAAGCGTCCTTAGAAAGCAGTCACTTCACAGTTTGGGATATATTCTTGGTCCATATGGCTTTGTAAGCTCACAATAGTGTGGTCATAATTTACTGCTCTCCAAAGCCAAACTCACAGAAATGTAAAGCTAGTGTGGATCACGTAAAGTACAGAAATATTCATTTGTGTAGGTACTATTTTAGGTGCCTTATTTGCTGTGTTTAACCACACAAAACAAACCAGTCCAGGACTTTTAAAAGGTTCTTCAGCAAGCCAGTAGATTTTGCATTAATAACTCTTTTCTGCATTTCTGGAGGGGAACAAGAGCCCTTCCTTATTTCAGCGAATTAGCTTCAGCTGTGGAGTTGCTGCCACTTTGTTATTCTGCCTGATTTTAAATGCCTGATTTTGCCTTTAAAAAAAAGTAAGGATAATAGGTGCTTCATTAAAACTGACATTAAATATTAACAACCGCATTGCTCACGAAATCAGTTGCAGAAACTGCTGAATTTAAATTAGGAATGGGCAATACAACTGATTTTCTTTCCAATCTGATATGAAGCAATACCAAGGCTCATACTTCCATGCCAATACTCATATTACATAAAACTGCAAGTGACTTTTTTGTAGCATTAACCATAAACTAATTAAACACCACATTTAAAAGCTTATTGTTTAATGGAACAACTTTAAATTAATCTGTTGTTGTACAATGAGCTTGTCTATACCTGTATGAGTATCAAAAAAAGCTGTAGGGGAAGAAAAAAAAACAGTTTTTATCCTAAAAACTATCCTTTATCCTATATTAAATACAATATTATATACAATATAATATATTACAATCTTTACCATCATTACTTAGATTTTCTCGATCTTAGACAACAGTTTGATAATACTGAATTTTGTTCAGTATTTACTCATTAAAAAAGCATAATAGGATCCATTCCCAAAAGGAAAGATGTATTGATATACCTCTCCGGATCTGCCCACCCCTATTTTAAATTCCTTTAGTGCTGTAATTTACACTGTCTCAGAGGTTTTGCATCAGTGCAGTATTAACAAAAACCTTTAGAAACTGACCGCAATACAAATGAACCATGTTCTCCGTCAATAAACTCTGGAGCTGGTTCCAGAGTGTCCTAGATGCTGCTCTTCGGGCTGTAATGTCTGACATGGAGTAACGGGCTAGTGAGCCAGTGTCGTTAAGGAGAGAGGAAAAGAGGAGGACAAAAGGAAAGATAATCCTAGCCATCCTGCTTCTGTAAAAGGAGCTTTCTTTGAAAGAAGGCCTTGTCTGTTTAGCAGAAGCCCTGGCTCTCACCTGCAGGAGAGAAAGAGATTTGAATTGTAGCCACTTAAAGAAGAGAGCACTACACAATCAAAACTTTTTCACATCCAAATAAACTAGAAAGATCTCTATTTAAAGTTTTTTTTTTTTTAATTATTATTATCTTGCCAGTATTTCTGGAACTTATGACGGCCTCAACATTGTCTCCATCTCCAGAGTGTCACTAGATGTCCTGTAGAGTGTATTAAGAAAGTTTACTTCCTTTTTTTTTTTTCACTGTTGGTGTTATTGTGCCAATATCCTTGCCTACTCAAGAAAGAAAAAAGAGCTGAGGTTAGCACAAGTTCTCTTTATTTCCTTTTTTTCCCTGCTTATTCTATGCCCCGAATTCTTCTTGCATTTGCGTGAAATATCCTAAAAAAATATGTATGGAAAATAAGGGCTGAATTACTGTGTTATGCCTATGTGTGATTCAATTTCGCCTGGATTTGCTGTGATCCATGAGTGAATGCCCTTGGGAAATATATACTTTGATTAATACAATCCTATGGAATGGGTGAAATAGCTGTGTGTTTTTCTGTATATGTACATAAGTATATGTGCGTGTATGTGTGTGTGTGTGTGTGTGTGTGTGTGTGTGTGTGTGTGTGTGTGTGTGTGTGTGAGCGTGTGTGTGTGTATATGTGTGTGTGTGTGTGTGTGTGTGTGTGTGTGTGTGTGTGTGTGCATGTAGGAAAGCAGACCAAACTAAATCACTGCAGAAGAACACATACCAAACGTGACATCTCTTAACTCACACCTCTAACCAAATCCCACCTTGTATACTTATAGTAGTGATCAGTAGCACCATTGAAGGATGCCTATTATTATCCATACTGCAAAGATGTTGATTTTCATATCTGGTGTATCACGTGTGCATGGCTATAAGCTCCATGTATCCCAGGAACACAGGAACCTGCACAGCTCTGAACATCCAAGCTATTACAGACAAATGAGCCTATAATGTGGGAGCAATGCTCTGTTGGATTTTTTCTACAAGGTAGGGGATTGGCCAGCTCAGGTGGACTTGTAACCATTCTAAATGTTCTGCACATTTCTACTCACCTCCACAGTGGAGGATCTTCTCACTTGGATCAGCTAGTAGGATGTCTTTAAATCTGTTTAGTTCCAGCTGGAGAAAGGAGTAGCAAAAGAGTGCACTTTCAGTCAAGTAAGTAAATAAATAAACATTATTTTAGTTGGTCACGATTCATCATCAGTGTTAATACAGGTGAGGGTTATAGGATATTTCCTTCGCCTTCTGGCATAAGAAGTAAATGCCCAGACCGTCCTGCACTGAAAAACCATTTTCATCCAACTAGTACAATTAGGGAAAAATGCCACAGAGTTTGTTGCCTCTAAATTGAGGACAAATTAAAATGTATCTGTATAACTAGATGTTTTGGTCTTGTTTTGCTCATCTTGTATTGTTTACACTGTCATTTTCCTGCTTTTATTCACAATCATAATGTATTTTTAATACACCTCCATAGGTGATCAGGCAAAAAAACACCAGCGCTATGATTTGATGGGTTAGTTTTTAGACTCACCTCAACGAACGCAATAGCAGAGGGCATAAATAGTGCCACATAGGAATGAGTGATGGGCAATTAAAACAGTAGGCCGCTCATGTCGTACAGTGATCGCCTCTGCAAAGATGTTTTGTAAAAACAAATCAGCTCACATCATAATGCACTCCAGTAACTTATGCTCCTTAGTAAACACCACAGAGCGGCTCCTCCTGAGCTTCAAAGGGATATGGAGCAGTCTGTGGACTTTTAAAGAGGTATGGTTTGTAAATTGACCAGCAGGGATGGTGTCCTGCCCCTCTAGCTCTGTTTCTGTGGTGGGAACATCACCTTCTGTGAATCGTCCCAGCCTGGTGTTCAATGAACCTGATGCTTTTATCCAGTGCAAGAAAAACAAAACAAAACAAACAAAAAAACCCCTCAAAGTAGTATCTTCAGATTAAATCACTCACCTTAACCCGGAGACTGAGAGTGAGAGAGAGAGAGAGAGAGAGGGGGAGACAGAGAAGGAGAGAGAGAGAGAGAGAGAGAGAGAGAGAGAGAGAGAGAGAGAGAGAGAGAGGGAGAGGGGAAGCTGGTCGATGTTCTCCTCCATGTGCGGCTGCTGTTTGCTGTCCTCTCCTCCAGCTCTGCTCTCTGCTCTGAGTCCCGCTCTCTCCTGTGCTCTGCTATTATTTTCCCTTAAACAGATGAAAATGTATGCTAATGAAAATCAGCACTAACTGTTAGTTGCTTGATATGCAGGAGAGTCTCTCTCTCTCTCTCTCTCTCTCTCTCTCTCTCTCTCAGAGCTGCTGTGGAAACAAAAGAGCACAACATGGTAGAAGAGGAGGTCCCGCAGAAGAAAATACAAAACAAATCAACACATCAACCCACACCCACTTCACATTATTTTCATTATTATTTTAAAGCTGAAACAGTGAGTTTTATTTTTCTAACCCCTGTTTGGCTTTTTATTTATTTATTTATTTATGTATTTATCTCCTTTTTTAATTATTTATTTTATTTTTTTCACTCACAGCTGCCTGTGGAAGGCTGAGTGAACTCTGAGTGAAAATTAGAGACCATGTTTAAGGGCGATGAAGGGTCCACTTCTCTCCTCAGTTTTCAGGTAAAATAAAATGATAATAATTATAAAAAGAAGAAGCTTCGTTGCGAACGATGAGAAGTGTTTTTAGAACAGAACTAGTTCGGAGGTTTCAGGACTGCGCTCGGAAGTTACACTGACTAGTTTCAAGGCAAGCTGACTTCCACTATTACTCATTAAATAATCGTCAGCAACATCGTTTTAAATTTTTACTCAAACATAACACATACAAATATTTTATTTGAATAACAACAACAACAATAATAATAATAATGTTGATGATGATGATGATGATGTTAATCAAAATAATAATAATAACCTATTACTACAAGTACTACCAATAATATACATATATATACATATATATATATTTTTTTTTTTCATTTTTTCTTTGTATGTGTTCTCTGTTTTAAGTCTTTAATTGTTAGTTTTTAAAAAATAAAACCCCGGCGACGTAAAAGAAAATTACTTTTTTGCATCTAAAAGTACTTAATAAGACTTATTACCTAAACATTTATAAACTTACTAATAAACTGGAATTCATTCTTTCCTTTGACTAACAGCCTGTGGTTTAATGCATAGTGATTGGGCAAACACACATACATGCGCGCGCGGGCTCGGGAGGGTGGACGGGTTTTGGGGGCAGGCTTCAGCAGGGGTCTGTCCAGCACTCAGGGGGTCCCGGCTCTCAGCCCCACCGCTCCGCGTCTTAAAGACGGCCTTCAAGATTCGCCACGCGCGCGCCCGCAGTCAGACGAGCGCACCTCGCGTGCACCGGCGCGGCGATTGGCTGCGAGCTGCGGAAGGTTTTGCGCACGCCCCGACTGAACGTAAACACTGGCCAAGTGTGAGGCGCCGAGGCAGCAGCGGATAAAACTGTCACAGACAGAGACAGAGACAGAGAGAGGAGGTGGGGTACCGTATCGGGGCAAAATTGCCGTCCGAGGCATTTTACAGTCGGTTGTGTTGAGAACTAAAGATGTGGTTTAAGAAAGTGGAATAGCGAGTCAGAGCGAACCGAGGCCGAGGCAGGACGAGAGGGAAGTTTTTTTTGTTTGTTTGTTTTTTCTGTTTGTTTTTTTGTTTTGTTTTGTTGTTGGTTTTTTTTGTTTGTTTGTTTTTTACAAAGGAATCGCCCTGAAATCGTTGAGAAAAGATTCACTTCCATGTGGGATTTACCAAGCCGTCATCTTCACTCAGAGACTGTAGGACACGCTGATCAACTTCATATATATTTTTTTATTGGCCATTTTTATAGTTTTTTTTTTTCTTTGCTGTTTTCTGAAAAGGACACTATCATGCTTTATTGACTAGGATGAGCTGAACAGATGTAACAATATTTCGGATCGCTGGATTTCTAATTTCCAAATGTCAATTTCCTCGATTTCCAATTGATGGATATTTCTGATCACTCCTCTGAGCTGCCGCTGGATCAATCCAGAATTCCAGGCATAGTTTTCCCACTTTGAATAATTCATGAATTATGTCCTTCCAGGGGTGGAAAGAAAAAGCTGGTTGGGAGTACTGGAGGGGAAGACAGAGACTCCAAAGCGGGTGGAGGGGGATGGCCACGGCGGCTTCCAATCCCTACCTGGCAAGCAACAGTCTCTCATCAGGCTCCATCGTGCCCTCGGAGACCGGAGGTGGTGGCATGCAGCCAGCGGCGTCGTGACTTCGGTGTCCGGTGGTTACAGAGGGGACCCTTCGGTCAAGAGCGCAGAGTGACTTATGCAAGGCAGCATCAGCCAGTAATGGGACAATGTTAAGCCATGCCCATCAGTGGGTCACCTCGCTGCCACACGCCGCTGTAGCCGCTGCAGCCGCCGCCGCTGCAGCCGCCGCCGCTGAAGCTGGCTCTCCCTGGTCGTCGAGCCCGGCTGGGCTGGCAGGCAGCCCGCAGCAGCAAGACGTCAAGGCGAGTTCGAATAGGGAAGACCTCCATTCGGGTACTGCGTTGCACCACCGCCCTCCGCATATAACCCACCAGTCCCACCAAAGCGCCTGGGGTAGCACGACGGCGGCGCACATCAGCACCATCACCGGAGCGCAGCAGCAACTCATCTACTCCCAGCCGGGGTATCACCGTCAACCGATGTTGAACTCCTGCCGGGAGCCTGGTGCATCCGGGGCTGATGCGCGGGGACTCGCCCGAGATGGACCACCACCATCATCACCACGCGCACCACCAGCACCAGCACCCTCACCACCACCATCATCACCAGCAGCAGCAGCACCACGGCGGCGTCAACAGCCACGACTCGCCCTCCGACGAGGATACGCCGACCTCCGACGACCTGGAGCAGTTCGCCAAGCAGTTTAAGCAGCGTCGGATAAAGCTGGGCTCACGCAGGCGACGCTCGGGTCTGGCCCTGGGGACTCTTCGCACGGCAAATGCTCCTGCAGACCGACACCCAGAGGCCCGAGGCCTGCAGCTGAGCGCCAAGAACACAGGCTTCGCCACTTTAACGGCGGCTGGAGGAGCGATCATCACGGTGTCCACCAGCATCGACAAGATCGCAGGCAGGCAGAGCGCAAGAAGCGCACCTAATGAGAGCGCTGAGAGCCCTGAGAGCGCCCCATGGTCTCAAAGCTCATGCAGGAGATCACATGGTTCAGCCGACAACTCTGTGGAAGGAGGAAGAGGTCTGTCTCAGTGGGTCTCTGCAACTGCAGGCAGGAGAAGAGGATGACTCTACTGGGAGTGGCTGGTATTCTGAGATCGCACTCCAGTCCAAAACGTGAGTGCAGACACACCGCCTGGTCCATGGATCAAACGAAGGTTCACTGAAACATAGAGCTCAAAGACTTTTTGTGTAAAACAGTTCAGTTTACTGACGACCGCTGGAAGAGCATCACTGTATATGCATGAGTTTGAGAAAAACAACAGAGCCTTCAGGTAATCTGCCTCTGAATTTCCATTGTCCTAACTCTAAATATTGTCTCTATGTCGGTCTTGTAAGGAGAATTTGTGGCATTGCTTGGTGATGCAAGTTTGAAAGGCGAACCAGAGGACCAGGTGGATCTCCTGTTCCTATCGCTCGAGGTCCTGGGCCCACTGACCTCCAACCACGCAGCAAATCAAGTGAGATTTAGATTTTTTTCAATGGGATTGCCCTCCAGAAAAAAGACTTAGACAGGACTTGCCCTGAAGAAGAACGGTTCGGGACCCATCGCCATATCCATTAGAGGAATTACATTGATGTTCACAAAAGGAATTGTCTTATTGCTCAGAAGGCTGCTGGCTGCAGCCTACTTCAAAGACTCGTACAAACTTCAGCTTTCTATTTCAGATTTTTTTTTTTTTTTTTTTTTTTTGTAATCGACTTCTGCAATATTTTACATTAGGAAAGTATTACAAGGGGAAACAAAGCTTTAAACTGTGCAATTTATTCTCCCTTCGCCCACTCTTGCAAACATTCCTCTTTTGGGGCTTGTTTTAATTTGATTTTATTATTATGATTATGATTTACAGATTGATTATGATTATGATTATGATTATGATATATTATTATTATTATGGTTATTATTATTATTATTATTATTATTATTATTATTATTATTATTAGTCCGGCTGAATAACTGTGACCATCTCCCTTCCTCTTTACCAGTTATCATGCAGTAGTTTTGCCGAATTTTGATAAGTGTGTAAGTAAATTTGGCAATATGAATTTTAGTGGTGATTGACTTGCTTTATATTTTTCACTCCAATCCCACTTTTGAATATTTCTGTCTCCCCGACTGTGTGGCGAAAGTGTGGATCTTTCTTAGACGTACTTCGCATGCTCTCCTTTTCATGTTGAATTATATTCTGTCCACTTGCAGGGCTGGGCTAATGCTGTGATCCCATCCTACAAACAGCACAGCATCAGGGCTGCTAGGGCCGACCAGTCATTGTCGAAGTATTTTTTTAATTTTATTTTAATTTTTGTGGCTATATTTAAGTTCAGTATTGAGTCAGTCAGAGGCGATTGAGAATAATAAATTTGATAGATCTGACCCACAGCTCTGTGTTGCTTTTGTATTTTGTTAATGTTTAAAAGAAGAGTGAATATAAACAAACACTTGGGAAATGATCTTTTTGATTTGAGGCTGCTTTGGTGCAAGGAGTTTTGCTTTAAAGTATTATTGTCGCTTTTTCCGAGTTCATTGACCTCTGGCCATTTCAAGATCAAAAATATCAGGTTGTGAAATAAACAAACAAACAAACAGAGAAAAATAGATAGATAAATAAATAAATAATTGTAAGCTAAAAGTAAGAGATAACATGAAAAAGAAAAACGAAAAACCATCAAACTAAATGATTAAAATGTGCTTCACCGACTGCAAATTGCGAGCTATATTGTTTTATTTTTAGCATTTTTCTCTCTCTCTCTCTCTCTCTCTCTCTCTCTTTCTTTCCCGCTTAGGCTGAAGGCATATTGGGGCGCATTCACCATCATTCCGCAAATTGATTATTTTTTTACAGGAACACTCTGAGGTCTCCTGGCCTCCAGCTTCACCCCCAGCTTTTAGTTCTGGTTCTGGGCCCTGTTAACTTCAGAGCTGTGTGCGCCTGCTGTGGCGTGAGCTGCCACTGACTGTAGATTGGTAGACTTTGCGTGTGGTGAAAAAAACAACAACAAACAAACAACCTGCTAATTTTTGTTGTTACATTAGTGTTAAGGCTGCAGAATGAAGTTCGTCTCATTCAGATATAAAAAGAGTCGCCATCAGTACCTCACCACTTCTACTTCATTAAAATATTTTTCTTCAATCCAACTATTATCTATCTATTCATTCTGTCTATTCATTCATCTATCTATCTATCTATC
The DNA here is from genome assembly GCA_017165825.1 of Hepsetus odoe. Lineage (NCBI taxonomy): Eukaryota > Metazoa > Chordata > Actinopteri > Characiformes > Hepsetidae > Hepsetus > Hepsetus odoe. The sequence continues at coordinate 17,267,558 of CM029369.1, forward strand.
TATCTATCTATTCCATCTATCTATCTATCTACATCATCCATCCATCCATCCATCCATCCATCCATCCATCCATCCATCTATCTTATCTATCTATCGGATTTAAATATAATCTAAATTTAATTTTTAACATTTGCATTCATGATCACTCATATAGGGTCGAAGTGATGATCTTCATGGAGGAGTGATGGAACAAGCAAGGATCTATGAACTGTTTTTGTCCGCTCTTGTATGAAAAACAGTCTTCAGTCTTCAGGCGAGCTGTATATGATCCTCGAACGCTCTGCTCTCTCCTGCCTTCTGACAAGGCATAGGCTCAGTGGGTGTGTATGTGTGTGTGTGTGTGTGTGTGTGTATATGTAAAGAACTGCGCTGCAGCAGGAATAGTGGCGCGTTCTCTACGGCGTAGGATGCCATGCGTGCCCGCCAGTGCGGCCTGTATTCCGCCACGTGTATGAGAGAGAGGAGAGGGAGAGAGAGAGGAGAGAGAGAGAGAGAGAGAGGAGAGAGAGAGATGGAACAGAGAGAGATCAGTAAATGGGAAGAGAGACAGATCAACAGAGGCATGAAGATAGAGGAGAGGACTTCAGTGTTGGAGGATCCTGTTTCTTGTTCAGGCTGCCAGTTACTGCCTGTCCGATTCTAGGAGTTCCAGGTGTGTGTGTGTGTGTGTGCGTGTGCAGTGTGTGTGTGTGTGTGTGTGTGTGCAAAGTGTGTGTGTGTGTGTGTGGGGTGTGTGTGTTGTAGCCCGCGCTGGATGAGGAGCAGTTCTCTTAGTGTTTTTGTCCAGCTTGGAGAACTTTGTCTCGGGCTGATCACTTCACCTCAGATTTAAATTTCCTTGGTGGATGATTTACTGCCCATATTGTATAGCAACTAAACTTGAACTCCACCTGCATATGCAGCGACAGCAGTAGCTTAGTCACATTAAAACCAACCAATGAGCGCTGATTAACATAAACACTCCGGGTCAACATAATAATAATAATAATAATAATAATAATAATAATAATAATAATAATAATAATAATAATAATAAAATGAATAACAATAATACATAATAATAAAAATAATAACAACAACAATAATAACAACAATAATAATATGTTGTTGTCGTTATACCAATAATGAACACTATTGTTGTCCATCATTTATTTTTTACTGCTTAGTATTACTTTATTAATTAAACATGTATTACAATATTAAATATCACATGGTTTGTTGCTTAGTAATAATATTATTGCTGTTTTACTTGTGTTGGTTAAACTATTATGAAAATAGAACAATCGGATAATACTAGGTAATATTAATATAAGTATAGTTGCATAATATAGTGTGATTTAACAATAGTCTAATGTTTATTTTGTTTGTTGAGAATTAAAACCGAGAAGTCTGTATTCTTGAACTCTCCACAGTCCGCAGCACTGGACCCCAGGGTTTAAAAACCAGATTTAGAGTTAGCAATGATAGACTCACAGCCCGAACGAACGTCACTTATTTGGATATTTTTATTCCTGTACATTTAGACAAAGGTCTTTATTCGGCCTATTTTCTCCACTTTTCTTCAAAAATATAAACTTCCACTGTGTGAGCACATGTTTCAGAGTGGGGAAACACTTCCCGAGTACTCGCTGGATTGTAACTGACTTACAAATATTTTACACGTGATTTATATCGAAAATTTAAAAATAAGGAAAAAAATTATACCTGCTTGTATTTCTGTAGCGCCATCTTTTGGACGCCTGCGAGTTTTTAAAGCCGCATAAATGAGAAGCGAGTGCGGCGATTACTCTTCTACAGGTAAATCTCACAGGTAAAGTGAGTTCCAATCACCTGATCTCAGCAAACAAATGGCAAATGGTGTCTGTAGATTCTGCTTATCAGTTCCAAATGATATAATAAAGTGAAGAGATATACAATGACAAAATATTATATGAATTTGTAATTCTTCAAAACAAACGCCCTTCAAATGGGCTCTTTGAGGGTTCTTCAGTTAAGGCAATGTTTTTATTTCTAGATCTTAAATAATCTAATCAAACTTTAAATGTTCTTTGTCTGATCTAATGTTGTTTTTTTTCCTAAAGAGTAACCTTTTGTAAATTGATTTTAAACAACCTTTTAAATGTTTCTAACACCACTATATTTAGGAGTTAATTCCCACCTTTTAAGTGCCTATAAAGCCCTTTGTCACACTTTATAATAAGCTGTAATAAGCTGTCTAGCAAATCCAAAGTTTAGGCTCAGATTTTGTGTCACATTTAATAGAGTCATGTTCAACTAAAAGCTCAGTTACACTGAATAGATATGTAGTACGACGTTAAAGATACGTTCAACAAAGTATCAACAGTGGACCATCCAAACAAAGTGTTATCTTTAAGTTTAATATTTGTTGAAAACTTTAGAACTCTCAGAGAATCCAGACAAAATCAACAGGTTATAGAATTACTGTACAAGTGGTTCCATGCTTGCACATTTAGATGGTCTAGAAATCAGAAAAAAAAAAAAAACACCTGGTGCTTATAAATTTGTTACTAAAGGAAGACAGTCTGCTGTTACTGAAACAGACTCTTTCAGTGACCAGGGCACCTCTGTCACACACCTGCTGCAAGCCAGTGGCACGAGGCCTGAACTGGTCAACTTGCCCAGCAGGCTCCTCACCCCGGCGGCAGTAGCCAAGGTGACAGCATGTCAGAACCTGCTCGGAGTTTGGAAGCTGACACTGAACGCATCACTGCGTCTGACCGCTGGCTGGGACTGTGGACATAAACACTCATATGAATCCTCAGCAACAAAGCCAGCTCATGCAGTGAGCCTGTCTGTACATGCACCCATGAAATCCACAAGAACCACATTTCTGCTTGAGGCCTAAAGAGTCACGTATGCTTAATTTCACCATATCCAGAATGGGATGGCGCTTTGAACTCGAGCAACATTTTAGTGCCATCATGCATACATGTAGACGTGGTTGCACACAAAGAGAGCTGGAGAGAGAATGCAGAGTGAGCTGAGCAGCAATAAAAGGCAGAGAAGTAAAAAACATGGGGTGAAAGGTTCTGCTGCTTTTGCTGTAACTCTCACATTAACTGGTGGATTTGAGGCACAGAGGAAATAGTCTGTGGGCTCAGTGGTTTAATAGATTACTTCACTGGACACAGGTATTTGGAGTGAAGCATTATCCCCTAGAAGCCCACAGGGAATAGAAAAGTGTTTGTGCTAGTAGCATGCATTCACTGAAGACCTGTATGGAGCCTGTTTAGTCCAAACAAACAACCTGGTCATAAAAAGTGTGTTATAAAATAAAACAATGCAGCTGCTTTCAGAAATGCACCTCCAGCCACTCACATATACGCGCAAAATGTCAAACGCATCACCCACTGAAGCATCTGCCCAAGTTGAAATTCTACTGGAAGCTTGTTGTTGTGAGGACAAAGGTGAGACATTTGTCTGTGGGATTGTATTGAGGTCATCAGGGTCGCAGGCTTTTTTTCTCCTGCATTTCTGTGCTTGTGTGGTTTCCACGGCCCCACCATCTCGGATGGAAAGAGAAAAGATTTACACTTACTTAAAAAAGCACCACATATATGTTATGATCAAATCAAAATTGGAGGATATTTTGTGCATGTGTTACATAACGTAGCATCCAGCATAAAATTAATTGGATTCAAACTAAGAAACAGAATCAGTTGCTCTCGAACTTGCTTTGTGAAAACTGACGATTCAGTTGGGACGATAAACTCAAAATGTCAATTCATGTTTTTTTCCCTGGGACAACATAATCATCATAATTAGACAAAATCAAAATGGCATGCTTACAAAATCAACAAAATCCTTTCATAGCTAAGAGGATACTTTTCATTTTCTATGCTATCATATTCCCATGCACTTATCTGCATTTAAAGGGGATAAGTGCAGGAATTCCTGTTGTTCAAGCTTTTCAAACGAGCCACACGTTGCAAAGCAGAGAGTTTGGAGGCTGAAATAAAAGTAGTTAATTGGCGCAATACACCAAGGACATAATTATCTCTTTGAATAACTGGCGGTGGATTAATTGCTGGTAATTGTTCTGCAAACCTTGTGCAGAAGTGATGAACACTAGATACACAGCATCATGCTAATCTCATATTTGTAGTCATTAAAGTGTGTAATGGAAGTAGTGATAAGAGCCTGCAGTGGAAGAAAAAGCAGCTTGTATGCACTTGCACACTTTCAGCAAAAAACACAAATACACACACTCATCTATCAGTATGTAAAATGACCCCCCCAACACACACACACACACAGCAACACACATACACAAACACACACATACATTTGCCTGCTGAAAAACATAATGTGAACCAGGATGAGCAGCAAACATATACTAGTACACACAGTGGTGTTTATTAGTATCAGTCATTTGGCATATTCTTAGCAGTGGGGTTGCTGTTATCCTGTGTTTGCTGTTAATTATTGCCACATTACAAACTAGCTGTGGAGCTCCAGCAGGAAACAAACACTGATTAACGGACTGGGCCTCACAGAATCTGGAAGTCCAGTTGAAGTTAAAAGGACGAAGTAAACTTGAGCTCCCACCCCTCTAACCCCGGTAGTCTTGCCCCGCTGCCCTCTATGCCTTCAGAGGCAAATCAGCATTAAATACCTATTCTGCATGTGGGATGCATGTGCTGTGAGCTAATTAGAGTATTAAAGGCTCAAATGAGGTGTTATGTTTGGAGAAATGTAATCACTTCCAATTGAAATGGGATTATGAGAGAGAAAGATGATAATTATAAAGCAATCCAACACTTGAACAAAGGGTTCTCTAATCAGTATTCATGGTAGAGTAGCATTTAATTTTTTCAGTTACAATAATTTATGTTGAAGAAGGTAGGTTGAGAGGACTGCATGCTCTGAGTGCTTCTGTCATTGGAAATTAGTTTTGATAGATAAAGAGCAACCATGACTTACATTTGTTTTGGTTATAAAATGCAGGGAAATAATTAATCTTCTAGTCTCTCTCTCTCTCTCTCTCTCTCTCTCTCTCTCTCTCTCTCTGTGTGTGTGTGTGTGTATGTGTGTAAACTGTTACCTTTCATCACAAAACGCAAAGCTCAGCCATGCCTTGGACTAACAATTATATTTATATAGCATTTAAATACACTTCCACAAATGTATACGTTCTGTAAAACTGTGGGCATACATTAAGCACAGTGTGACCATGAAAAATAAAGCAAAAATTTATTTTCCATACTTATTAGTACTGCCCCCTACTGACTGTTTAAATAAAAACAGCTGGTCTACAAATGCTAAGTACAGTGCTCAGGCTCAGAGATCATTAAATGCATGAAATGCTGCACTTTCATGCACTTTCAAATCTGCATGTGCAGTGTCAACAGAATATGCACTGCCTCCTGCAGAAATGGAACCTGTGATTATTGTTCAACAACAAAATTCATTTTAAAACACCACAAAAGGCTGGGCAAATTGCACTTTATATTGATGCCAGAATTTTTCAAGAGGGACTTGTTGATTGAGGAACCAATCTTAGAGGTAGAGTATAGAGTACCTTGTTATCCTACCTAATGGAAAATTTAAGTAGGCACTTATAAAAGTGACAGATGCACAGAAAAGGAATAGAAAAAAAAAAATAAAAATATAGAGATATAAAGAAAGAGGAACAAGTACAGGAGAAAGTACAGGAGCTATAAATAATAAATAATAAAATAATCTATATATATATATATATATATATATATATATATATATATATACATATTTATATACATATTTCTACAAGGAGAATTATGCAATTCATATATACAGTACACAGTAATAATACACGGTAATAAATAGGTTTTAAATAAATTATAAATATAAATAAACAAGTAGCAAAATATAAGTGTAATAATAATAAATGTAATAACAATAATAATAATAATATAAATACAATAATAATATACATTAATATACATTATCAAATATAATATAATATAATATATAATAATATATATAATAATAAACAAGCAGTGTAATGTTATGTTGATGAGTAGTGGAGTCTTATTGCTGTAGGTAGGGAAATGGACCGCGGTAGCTGCTCTTTTTCACACTGGCGGTAACAGTCTGCTGCTGAACGAGCTGCCCAGTGCTCGTATATTGTCTCTGTAGAGGTAGGAGGTGTTGTCCATGATGGATGCCAGTTTGATAACATCCTCCCCAATACCTGCTCGATAGACTGAGTGGCGTTCAGACAGAGCTGGCCTCTGACCAGTTTGTTTGGCTCCTCTGTCCTCTCTCTGCGACTTCTTCCACACCAGCAGACCACAGCGCAAAAACAGCCGACGCTACCACAGAGTCATAAAATGTCCTCAAGAGATTTCAGCTACTCCAGCGACCCTCAGCCGCTTTAGCAGGTGTAGACGACTAGGCCCTTTGTACAGGAGACAAGTAGTGACCAGTCCAGTTTATTGCTGATGTGGGTAATTTCCAGGTATTTTTACCTTCCACTGTTTCAATGCACAAACCATGGATGTCCACCGTGTATGGGGTGACTTCTCATGAAAGTCAATCACCAGCCCACAACTCAATAATACGCTGAATAATATTTTCAACAATCTGCAATTTCTAAAATTTTCTAGACTGTGGGTTCCTTTAAACCTTATAACAATGCACTGTCTGCGTTGGGGTTTATCTTTCAGTGAATAAGGGATAAATCACATTTAGCCACGACGGTGGTGTTCAGAACGATCTTATTATCCATGCCACCAGCTGCTAAAGCTATTAGAAAATAAGAGTCCAGCACCCAGTGAAGAGGATAACTACTCTTACTAAGCCAGTGGATCACAGAAGAAAAAAATTTTTGCACTAGCTTAAAGCATTAGGCCAATATATAGCCTGTAAACACATGGGTACCCTATGCATTTACCACTATGCTACAGAGATTTTCTTATAACACTGTTATAGTTGACCAAACTGATAAAGGGATGTTTATATGTTTATTTGTAAAATTATGGACTTTTATTCATTTTGCCACTATGTTTATTTCTCATTGAGTATAAATCCAATGATTGATTGATCAATATAAAGATTAAACACTGAAAAACAACACTCTTAACAACAATGGAAAACATCTTGATTTAAAGTCTTCAGGATCTAATGAAAAACTATTTCTTTTTGTATTAAAGTACAAAGGTTTGTATAGTCCATTTGGCCACTCGTAAGTACATTTTTGAGTGGAGGGTACAGGTGTATGTGTAGCTCTTAACCCAACAAGCACTGTAGCTGTTAGAATGGCTAATCTGGGCAGACACAGCCAGTGTTTGTTGAATGGCGAATTAGACTCAACAGGAATCAGCATGCATTCTGTTATCAAGCTTTAATCATCCATTCAATTACAGAGCAGAAATATCGCCTCTAATTGATCTGGCCTGCCGATTTGTTTCGATTTCTCGTTACCTCAAGTCGTTTATCCCCTCTACCCACTGGCAGCTAATGAATGGACTCGCTAGGAGAGGGCGTGCCTAAGTGAAAGTGACTCTAAGCATGGCGCTGCCAGATGCATGATGGCAGGGAGAAGGCCGAATGTTAAAACAGCAGGCAGTGTAATGGGTACCTCATAGTTTGAGAGGCAGACAGGAGAGTAAGACCTGTCCATTAAGTGCCCACTGTGGTGCTGGAGTTATGGTTTAGTCATGGTGAAGTTTTGCAGGGACAGCTGTCTGCAGCAAGCAGCTGCCAGGCTGTAAGGTGTTGGTGAGTCTGTTGAGGAAGACTGGAGAATAAATGAAGAGATGCACCGCTAACTTGTTAATGTGTCTAGTATCTCTGTATTTTCATCACACAAGTGGGTGGAGAGAACAGGTGATGTGTTGGAGTATGGAAAGCTTTAAGCATCTTTAAAAAAATTACTGTCATCCTTTCCATGTTTCTTTATATTTCAGGTTATTATTTGGGGATGGATGCATTTTCCTCATTGAGTCCCTTTGTAGATATGTTGTACATGTTGTATCTGAATTCAATGAAAATGACTAATCATGCTATTTGTTGCCCATGTGGCGGATTAGCAATTCATTGAGATTATATAAGGAATGACTTTCCATACGTGAAAACTGTGTCCTAAAAGTTAAGTTCATGTTAAAACATATACCCCTGGACTTGACACAAGCGATAATACAAATATTCACAAAAAGAAAATAGAAACTGTAGCAGAACTTCAACCAGTTTATGGGTGTAAACTGTGTTTTAGCTGATATATAAAGCCAATCTCTAAAACAGTTTGTGTTAATCATAATTTAGTATTGATATGCCTTGTTCGCATAAAGGCCCACTCTGGAGTGTAGATCATGAAATAAAAAAGCATTTGTTAAAGTGCTTTGCAATAAACCTATCAGTGATTTTACTGAATATACTGTTTGCAATAAGATGATCTGGTTTCATTGTCTTCTTTACTTTAATTAGTCTTTATACTATATCTGGATTAGTTAGATATTAATTGCATAGTTATAGTTATATAGTAATTAATATGTAACTAATTAACTAATTTGCATTCTGTAGCAAAATGAGAAAAAATGTTGCAGACAATTAAACAATAAACAATTTAAATACATTTAAATCATAAAACAATACCACATCTTCTAAGTACAAAGTTTAAAATTTTTAATTTGACCTGTGAAGACTGCATTTGTTGATAAAAAGAGCAATCAACCTGAAGAACAGAGAGTTGCCTACAGGGGACATGAATAAATGTGAAAAGAGGGAAAATCCATTAGAAGCATTTCACAAACCTTTAGGCAAAGCAAGTTAAACTATTAGGAATGTCCTGAAAAAGAAGGAAACCATTGCTGGACTGAGCAACAGACATTGACCAAGTCAGTGAATCAGTCAGTCTGTGACATCATGAACAACCTGGGGCAGCGGTGACCTAGGGGTTAGGGGATGTCTGGATCGAAGATCAGGCTGATTCCCCGCCAGTAGGTTTCCTGAGGAAACCTTTGAGCGAGGTACCATTCTCCTGTCACTGTTCCTGCTGCCCCTGCTGTATGTGTGTGTATGGGCAGAAATGCAGATAGTTGAATTTTTCATTGTGTTGTGCCAGCTTACTTCACAATGACAAGCAGAATAGTCACTTTCACTTTCAACCGTCACAGGGCAGGGGTGGACTTATCACAATATTCAGTGATGAAGTTGATGAAATTCTGAGCAAAAACATAGATGCTATACCACCAAAATGCAAACCATTCATCTATTTTATGGGTTGATGAAACAATGATTAATCTCTACCAACGTAATGGAAAGGACAAAACAAAGTGTGGTATGCTCAGGTGGTACTGTCAAGGCTTCGCCTTGCAGACTGCTTCAGGAACAGGCCTGTAACGCCATTGGTGATGGTGTAGCATCTAGTCGAATTCTAAAGTTCACAGAAACTAAGGCATTCAAATCCATCTAGGAGGTAGCCGCACAATGAGCTGTGGACAAATCGTTAAGAACAAAGAACTTGACCGGAGGAAAGCTAGAAAGTAATGAACTGGCCAAATCAGTAACCGGAGTTTAACTAAAGTGAACATGTATTTCATCTCCTGAAGAGGACAATGAAGAGAAAAACCCCCAGAACAAGCAATTGAAAGATGCCATGCTAACAGAAGTCACTGTGTTGCTGGTTTGATGCAGTTATTACACACAAATATTGCTTATTCATTTAACTTTACTTTAAAACATACTGTTCCAATACATTTTCTGATTGGAAAAACTGGGTAGTGAGATACAAAAGACTCTATGTTTTAAGTCATTTAACATATCTAGATGTAAATACCACTAAATAAAAGCTTAGAATCGGATCCTGGCCTTGCTATTCATTGGGTAGTCTAGTGTTAGG